>JABTTQ020003149.1:28-200443 GCA_016081115.2 Rehmannia glutinosa | reverse complement strand
GCTACGTATTGCTGTTACTCAGGAAAATTTTCTCAAAATCGGTGGATGCACGCCATGGGCGTCAGTGGAGTTATTCGACGCGACGACATTGAGAGCGATAACAAATCATACTTGAAAGATTGTGCAACATGCAGTCTCAAGTATAGATTCGAAATCGCAATGCATAAGTAAGGTCAGTGGTATATTGGGACAAAAATATTTTTAAAAAGAAATAAGTATAGGTCCCTTAACCTTTGAAAATCTCATTTTTGTCTCATTTTAAAATAATTGCCTTTAAGGCTTTTAGGGAGTCCAATTGTTATGAAATTTGAACCTTGAGTCCAAAATATAATTAATTTATTGTTAAATTAGTATTTCCAGGTACATGGACTGTATAAGTCCTGTAAATTTCATTTGGGTCCTCAAGTTTAATCTTTTACAATTTGGTCCCTCAATTTTTATAAAATTACTTTCCAAGCTCTAAACACTTGGATTTTTGGAATACACTTAAAATATGTCATTTCTAGTCCATTAAGAGTTAAAATTTCAAATTTTAAAAATAGGGTCTGTACAGTTTCGAAATTTGCAATATAGCCCTTAAACTTCTAAAATTTTACAATCTAGTCCTTGGGCTTTTAAGGGTTGATTTTATTTATCTTAAAACTCTTAAAACTTTATTAAAATGTCCAAACATTATTTTTTAACCTGATTACAGTCCCAAAACTCGAAAATTATAGAGGGTCCCTTAAGTTTTATTTTCTTGCAAATAAGTCCACCAACTTTCCATATTTGCATTTTAAGTCCAAAAACTTTATTAAAATGTCCAAACATTATTCTCGAATTGTCCAGGTTATAAGTCATAAAAAACATGGATTTCAAGGATCATACACATGCATGTCCATTTCATACAAGAATTCATCAAATACAACAATAAGGTGTACATGCACCAAAATTTCAATAAATAGCGTTTTTGAGCAATTTCTTGAGAATTCACAACTTGATACAATATATTAACATGCAATACATAATATATATCTCAAGTGCTCAATAACAAAATACTATATGCATTTAAGAAAAACACCTAGAAGTTGGAAAGATTTTTCCACCAACCTTAAAATTGGATTATTGTGAAATAAAAGGATAAATTTCACAACTTGAGTATGAAGTCACTTAGGTCAGCTCTAAGTCAAGAAATACCAAAAATAATAATAGTTAGAAAAAATAGGGTTAAAATTAAGAAAAAAAAAGAAGGTGAAGAAGTTGGTGAAAACTACACTTACCTTGTGTAGTTGGGATTGTAGTCAAATTGGAGGTCTCTAAAAAATAAAACTTGATCACCCTTAGCCAAAGCTTCCAAGGTCCTTACAACCTCAAAAATGAAAATCTTGAAGTCAAAATTTGAATTTTAGGGAAGAAAGAAACATGTGTTACAAATCCATTCCTTACCTTTTAGTCAAATTTCTTCACAAATTCTTGAGGTCTTGTCAAGATGATATCAAGTCTCTAATATCTTCAAGTTGTCTTCTAAGTACACCTCAAACCAAAATTTAAACTTAAATTAGAAGGTGAAATAGATGAGCTAGGTGATGTAAAAATGGATTGAAAGAAGAAATTTCTTGCCTTGTTAGTGTAGGTTGGTTCGAATTTTGCAAGTAGAAGTGAAGGATTTCTTGTCTTTTTGTTAAGTGTTTAAGAAGAAAATAAGAACAAGATGGAGAAATGAAGAAGATAGGAGATGAGAGTATGTTGGGGGTTCTTGATAGAGATGTGTAGTAGAAGAATGAAATTTTCTCTCATTTTTCTTTGTGTTGGCCGATTGACGGAGTGAGGGAGGATGATTTTGTCCTTTTTTTTATAAAGTCTTATGAAATGTTGTTGCATGGGGACAAAGGGGATAGTAAAAGTATGGGTCTAGGAAATAAAATAGGGAAGAATATATTGTGTTTGGTGAATGGTGTTTGAATGAGTTAAAAAATGAAAAAGTGGGGAAAGAAGCATAGAGTTGTTATAATTTATGTGGAAGAATATTGGATGAGAATTCAATAGTTGAGGCGAGGCTTGCTTTGGAGCTTGTTGGTCATGTGACGCCCGAACTTTAGCGGCGTGAGATACGGCGTTGTTTAGTGATTTATTTATTTAGTTAATTAACACGAACTCATTATTAATGAAACATGACCCGACTCTTATTTATTTATTCCTTCCAATGCCAATTACGCCTTCCTCATTTTCGAGTCTAATGATTTTATATTCTCCTCTAGTATGAAGACTTGATCGATTGACTACGACTTTAGAAATATTAGATCGATAATTTTGGAGTACATTCCAATCCTTACCCAAATATTTCACTTTATTCTATAATTCATTCCCAACCAATTTCCAATTTATTTTTCCTGAAATACACCTTTGTTATTTGACATCCTAATTTTAAAGCTTCTAAATAATTATTTATGAATACCCATACATTTTATTTTCCTCAATTTTATTAAAAAAAAAAAACTTTACCATCCTGTGTCTTATTTTCAAAAAAAAAAAAATGGGAAATTAACTAAACTTTTCTAATATTATTATTTTATTTTATTTTGTTTTAGGACAAAAAAATTAAAATTTTGACATAATCCCCCTCCAAAATCGGTCTTAATGAGTAAAGTGGGGAAGTTGTTTCATTTTATTTAACCTACAATATTTTTAAATTATCCTACTTATCCCACTACGCCTTCAATTAACAAAACCCAAAAAAAAATCCAATCACTTACCTCCCATCTTTTCGGCCAAGACTTGTAGGTAGGGGTCAATTTGTTTTGTTCTTTTTAATTATAAAGGTTACCTATTGATCCAACAATGTAAAAAAAAAAACCAAAACAAGACAACAACAAGAATAAAGTTCCCCTACCTCTCCTCTCTTTCGGCCATATTACTTTAGGTAGGGTTCCAATTCTTTTTTTTTGTTAACCCACAAATACTAGTCCAACTTTTATACATCAAAAGAAAAAGAAAAAAAAAACCCCTCCCAAGCCAATAATTCGACCATATCTATAGTAGGGGAATCCAAAATTTTGTTCTACCTATTCAACCATCCAACCTCCCTTCATTTCATCTTTGAGCAAGAGAATACAAGACACACTTCCAAAAAATCCCAAGGGGCGAAAATTGCTAGTAAGGTAAGGAAAGTTTTTTTTCTTCCATTTCATTTTTACCTCTTTTGAAACCTCAAAATATACCTCCAAATCCTAACTTGATGAATCATTTTGTTGAGATACTCCTAGAAGATTATTTCTTGAAGAATTAAGGAATACCTAGACTTGACTCCAAACTTGAAGAAAGAAATATGATTTTTAAGACTACGTGAAGACATTGAGGTAAGTAGTAGCCATTTAGTCCTAGTATTTTTCTTTGGACTTGAGACATTAATTTTAACATCAAAATATGGTTTGGATATCATTTAGGAGCTGACCTTCAAGAGCTTGAGACAAGAAGTTGATACAAGGAAGAAGACTACATTTTAGATCAACCCGAAAAACTACTACGAGGTGGGTGAAAAATATTTGTACAAAAATGCATCATTCTTTCTACTAGTGCACAAAAATGCATGTTCATGCGATAATATGATATTTTATAAATTTTATCAAGTATTTATGAGATTTATGTTTTAATGAAATTTTGAGAAAATAAAACGATGAGTATGATATTTTTCTTGCATAAAATGTTGATAAAATTGCTCATCATTATGCTTTTATGATTTATGATGCTATGAATGTTCAAATATATTTTATAAATTTTTAAAATTAGTTTTTATATATTATCAAAATTCTGGAATTTTAACTTGTGCAAGAAAAATCGAACCTTGGGTTATTTTTGTAATTATTGTGAAATATTAGGCCAAAAGTGTAAATATGAAAACTGTGGAGGCCACCTCTGAAAATTAGAAATATTGGACCCAATAAATTGTAAATTTCATATATGAAGTGTCTTGAAAGATTGGGACCCCATCCGGCAAGAAAATACAATAAGGAACAAGTTTGATGTCAAAATATAAAATTGTATAACTTAAAGGACCAAAACTGTAATTTTCGAACCTGGGGTAGTCAAGCTATCCCAAAACTTTCAGAATTATTTAATATGATATTTTAAATCTTTAGTTCAAATTTCATAACCATCCGACTTGAAACGAGCCTTTGAAGACAAAAAATCGCTTTTGGGCAAAAATTGTAATTTTTGAAAATGAGGTACCTAACTTTCAAATTTCAAAATTGTTTTAACCACAACTTATTACTGTCCAAATAAGTATTTTAAAATTAAAATCATCTCAAAATTTTTCCCGGTTTAATATTTACCTAATTTTAAAATACAAGTCAAAAATCAAAAATTTGTAAACTAGAGGGCGATTCTCGCAAATTTTATAAAATCTCACCCGAGCCTCTGGAAAATTTAAATCTCTGAAAATTTATAATTTTTTGAAATTTACCTTACCTTTTTCGAGTCCGGAATTGAAACTTATCGAATTTTAAAACCCGATTAGGAAATATTTTCCTTAGTAAAAATTATTTTTATTTTAAAATTTCCTAAGGACCTTTAAATTGATATTTTCTAACTTGGTTACCTTATAAAATTTTTTAAAATTTTTGTACTTATGTAATAAAAATATCAAGCTTGCACATAATGCATCGAACTAAATATTAAAACCGGCTAGTTTATCCGCCCGATAACTAGACCGCGAGTTTTGTTTTTGAAATAAATACCGGATATTGTGTGACCAAGATCACTCCGGACTTGCTAACTGATTTTATTAAATTTTTGAATGAGCAAGATAGTACTTGAAAGAGAAATCTTGAAGTGAAATGTGAAGTGAAATTTGAAGTGAAATGTGAAGTGAAGTGAAATTTAAAGTGAAACATGAAATAAAATGTGAAGTGAAATGATAATTGGAAGTGAAATTGAGAAACGAATTTAAAAGTAAAGTAAAAATTTAAAGTGGGATAATTTGCTTGGCTTTATCCGAGTGGGATAATTTGCTTCGGCTTTATCCAGTGATGTGGGATAATTTGCTTCGGCTTTATCCAAGTGATGTGGGATAATTTATTTCGCTTCATCCAAGTGATGTGGGATAATTTGCTTCGGCTTTATCCAAGTGAAGTGGGATAATTTGCTTCGACTTTATCCAAGTGATGTGGGATAATTTGCTTCGGCTTTATACAAGTGGCGTGGGATAACTTGCTTCGGCTTTATCCAAGTGGCGTGGGATAATTTGCTTGGCTTTATCCGATTGAAAGTGGAAGTAAAATTAATAAAATAATAATAATGCTTGACTGATTAAACCAATCTAACATAATGGTTAATGGAAAATCTTTATACAAACAACGAGACAAAGTCATATGCATGTCATGCATTATTTTCCTTGAAATGATTTTCCGTGCATAAAACGAGCCACACTTGCACACCGGCACCCACCCACCGAGAATTTTTGTTCTCACCCCACCTCTTTTATCAACCGGAGGATGAAGAGTCAGTCGGGACAATGGCGAAGATGGATCTCAAGAAGTAGCTTAGTTCATATTGTATTATGGACTTTATTAAGACGATGGATTTTATTTGTGATAATTTAGACTTTGGACTTATTTAATGTAATAGCCGCGTAAGACCAAAGAACAATTATTATGTTGTATTTTATTTTTTAGATTCCGCAACAACCATACTCACGACATAGTTATTCCCTTATTTATAATTAGTCGGGATTTTGTCATTCTATTGACGTATGTTGGAGGATAAATAAGCGACTTGGTAAATGGCATAAGTTTGGTAAATTGTGTCACAATGACTTCAATTTGGGCGTGACGGGCCGTCCACATCATCTCCAAGTTTTCCTATTTTTCTTTTTTTTTTTAAATGGTGATAATGGTGCTAAATAACAAGTCCAAAAAATTACTTATTAATCCCACAATCACTTATCAATTCCATAATCACTTATGTAATGAGTCATCTAAGTTATAAGGTGACTAATAATTCACAAGTGTTGTATCATCACTTAAAATCTAAGGTAATAAATAAAATTTAAAATCAATAATACTAGTATAAAAAATATCAATCAAATAATTAATTAAATTATACAATTATTTTGAAATATATAAATTTTTTATTTCAAATTTTAAAATAAAAATAAATATATTATGCTAAAAGAGTTTTATTAGCTTGTCGCTCAAAAACAAGTTGAACTGGTTAAAAGCCCGCGTTAAATGTCGAAAGAAATCTATAATGGTTAAAGAAGTGAAAATAAGTGTCATTAACAAACACCATAAAATAAAAATGATTCCAAGTATACATTAGTTAAATCAAGTAATAAGTAAGTTGACAAAATCAAGTATGAGACACTTGTTATTTCAATATAAAAGTTGGATTTTGATATAAGGTAAACCTCAAGTACTATTGTTTCGAAAATATAATGTTTAATAAATGATCTTTCAAGACAAAGGTATTGTATTTTTAAAATACTAGTTTAGTAGAAGATAGTTTTCAAGGATCACTAAGATGAAATAGGTAACGACGCTAAATGCATTAACATAATACGAATCGCAAAATAAATAATAAATATGAAAATAAATTAACGGAATATTTAAAAAAAATTGTGTCGGAGAAAATAAAATAATAATACCCGTGATAGTGTCGCTCTATGGTCGAAAAATGCGGGCTTCACGATTGGGATAACCCTAATCTATGAATATTGTGACTTATCGGATCTAGGCCTTATTGTTACATGTTTGTTATATTTATGAACTACGGTCAATTAGTTGATATTCTATTCGCAAGTTTGATGAGATGAATCAAAATCCTAGACTTTTATCTATATCTTTTTCAAGTCAAGTTTAATCGTGTTTAGTATTAATTTGTCGTTTTACTTGTTTTTCTTTAGTTTATTAAAACCATAAATCGGTTAGCGTGTTTAGGATTTACTTTTTGTTTATTGTGAGACATAATTATTTGTCGATTAAGTCTTCCTTGAGAGATGACTTGTGGTCAACTTTTGTTAGATAAATATTTTTATTATAATTTTGATGATTTTATTTAATTAGCGAGTTTTTCACGAAAACAATGTCCCTAAATGTTGTCCAGATACTCCGAATCGATTTAAAATATTTTTACTAATTTTTTGGAGTATTTTTTAAGTTTATTTTTGACAAAAATTGGACAACACTTATGTCTCGTGTTCAACCGGTTACCCTAGGGCAATCCATGCCTAAAAGTTTGATTTCTAAAACGAAACGAGATATACGAAAACTCTCGAGGGTCAACAGTCGACCACTGTGGTCAACCCGGTCGACCACTGCGTTCGATCGATGCCCGAGAGCTTTTGATTTTCACAAAACCTCTCTCTATTGGTTTTTGAAGAGGTTGGGTGGTTCCCAAGGGTCGACCAGGTCGAACAGGTGTCAACCATCCAACCCCCTTGACCGATCTAATGAGCTATTTTGTGAGTTTATTTCTATTCAATCGGCGACCTTAAGTTTTATCAACAAACTATCCATTAAGCGAGACAACTTTTCATGATTTTAAGGGATTGATTCCTAATAGCTATAATCTTGATTTAATTTGCATTTTTTGTATATTTCAATCTCCATGGAGGAGCCTATGTCGAAAATCAAATTGAAGACCTCTCCTATAAATAGATGAAAGATTTAAGCAACAACATACAACAACACAAGCAATACAAACACAAGCAAAACTCTCTTGTTTTTCACTTTCACATTCTTGTTATATTTAGCCTAAGTCTTTCACTTACACATTTTAAGGGCTTTATTCTTGGTTACACTTGCACTTCAAAGTTGTATACTTTATTATCGAGTTGTAATCTTGAATTTGTTTCTATCATCCAAAGCAAGATAACCTTGTTAGTGTTTTTGTGGTAACAACACACTTGGTGATTTTAGGTGTTGAAAAGTGTGGTACTCTTCATAGGTGTAAGAAGATTGTGGTTATCTTCTTGTTGGTGTTGTAAGAAGAGTGTGGTGCTCTTCAAAAGTGAAGATTTAATAGTTTGGTGCTATTAATAAAATTTCTTTTTCTTTTTTGAAATCCACTTTGGATGTATCGGGGTGGTATAGAAATTAGGCCCTAGGTAGGTTGAACTTCTATAAATCAATGTGTGTTGTTTAGTTTCCCGCACTTACATTCTTGCGATCATTTCTACATTCAATAAAGAGGGCCAAATTGGAATAATTGGCATAATCTATTCACCCCTTTAGATTATCGTAGCCACTTGGACTAACAAGTGGTATTAGAGCAGTCACGAGTTCAATTCCTTAGAAACACACCAAGTGAAGGTTGCAAGGAGCGGTGGAACCGAGATCTTTGGCGTAATGAGTTAAACGTACCATAATTGAATCTAGCTTGCCGGGTAGTGGGAATCGAGGTAAACGGACTTGAACTAAAGGTGCGAGGTTGTTGGGTGGCCGGAATTGAGAGGTCGGCATGACGAATGCTTGAATTGAAGAAGTTGGCATTAGAACGAGGAAGTTTGGCGGTAGCGGAGGTTGCCATGCGTTGGAGCCGAGATCTTGGCATGTCTTTGGGAGTAGGGGTGGCCAAATGAAATCGAAACTAGGTTTCAAACCGAACTAAAACCGTGGTCAATGGTTCCTAAACCGTAACCATGGTCAATGGTTCTAAAAACGAACCAAAACCGTGTAGAATCGTTACGAGTCTAAAACATTGTGGAACCAGGTGGTTTTAATCTGTTGGTTAGAACCACATGTGGAATCATTTTTTAAGGTTAAAACCAACAATCTTGTTTGGTAAATACATGCTAGAAGAAATGTTAAGTTTTTAATATGATGTTTTATTTTCGTAACTACATGAGACATGTTTTAGACCAAATGTTGTAAGCAAACTACGTGAACTTTGATTCTTATATACTCTAATAGTATATAAATAGTTTATTATTGTTAATAATATTAAGTATATAACTTCATTGAATATTAAGTCCAAGTCTTTTCATTATTTTCTTTTTTTCTTTTAATCGAAATTGATAAATTATTTTAATAAATCAAAAATTATCAAAAGATAAACAAACGGTTTTGGTTAAAATCGGAACCGAATCAGGAGGAACTAGGTTCCGAACCGGATCGAACCGCTGGTTTCAATTTTGGAACAGAACCATGAGGCAATGATTTCGATCTGGTTTCTCTAAAATGAGGAATCGTGAGCTGGTGGTTTTGGAACCGGACCGGTGATTCTCGGAACTATGGCCACCCCTAGGCCGGGAGGGGATTGTTAGGATTTGGTCCAAGATCCCCGCTGCAAAAGGGCTTTAAAAGAGATGTGAGGCGCGACCGTGATTCAAACTCGTGAGCGTTGGATTGCACATTAAATGAGAGCTTAAAGGATTTAATATGGACTACCTACACCAACAAATGCATCTTCTTTTTTGGTGTCCATTACATAGAAACTACGAGGTTAAGTGTGTTTGGCCTGGGTAGACATAGGATGGGTGACCACATGGGAAGTTTTTCGGTGCACGTGAGTGAGGATAAAACACACTAGAAAAGACTCATGTTGGTTTGTGTGGACTTTTCGTCAATCCAAAGAAAGCACTTGAGGTCCAATATTGGGACTTGGTCCAAAGATCCTACCCGAAATGGGCTTTAAAAGAGGTTCAAGACGCGGCCCGTGATTCGAACACGTGAGCGCCGGATTGCATAGTTAAAGAAGCTTAAAGGATTTGATATGGACTACTTATACCAACAGATACATCTTCGTTTACTCGTGCCCATTACATAAAACTCGAGGTTAAGCGTGCTTGGCCTCGGAGTAGACAAAGGATGGGTGATCCCCTGGGAAGTTTTTCGAGGTGTGCGTGAGTGAGGACAAAGAGCGCTAGAAAAGACTCATGTTGGTTTGTGGGGACAGTCGTCAATCTAGTAAAGCGCTTGAGGTTTAACAAGTGGTATCAAAGTCGAAATCTTTGGCAAGCTCGTTTCATCATTGCGAGTAAAGAGAAAATATCCATGGCTACGAGTAATGTGACTACCTCACCACCGGCACCTCCACCAACAAGCCACCTCTATTCTACACAAACAATTATGCTTTTTGAAAGACCTAATGGAGTCTTACAAGGATGCGAGTTTGATATATGGAATACGGTTATTGAAGGGATATCACAACAAACAAAAAAATTGGAGGATGGCACCTCGGTCCTCAAGTCTTTTAAGTAATTTGACGATAACGACAAGAAGTCATTTTCTCTAAACGAATACGTTAAATATTTTGCATTGCTCTCTTACCGCTTATAATCGTATTAGAGGAATAAGGTCTACATATGAAGTTTGGGAAAAATTGAAAACCATCTATAAGGGTACAAAGAAAGTCAAACAAGCAAGAAAAATCGTGCTGCTTGTTAAAGACTTTGAAAACTTCATTATGCTTGATGGAGAAAATATTTCAAAGATGGTGGAAAGGTTTGACAACATAGTCAATCCTCTAGTAGCATTTGGGAAAGTGATATCCGAAGAAGACAAAGTCACCAAAGTTCTAAATGCTCTTCCTGGGTCATCGTTGGAAAAGGTGACGACAATTACAGAAGTTCAAAATCTTGAAACACTCAAATTCGATAAGCTCATTGGGAACCTCCTCATCTATGAACCTCTGAATTGGGTATGCAAATTATTCCTAAAGGCTTAGCAACTTCTTCTAATAATTCATATTATGCTAGTGATGAGGATGATGAGGAGACGACAACTTTTGTTCAAAAATTTGCCAAATTTGTGAATAAAAATAAGGCAAGAAAATCAAGAGACAACTCATGTTTCAAATGTGGGAAATCCGACACTACATAGTCGATTGTCCAAAATTAGTAGAGGATGAGCAAAAGAAGAAAAAAATTTCCTAAGAAGAAATCTCTTAATGTCGAAGCAAAAACTTGGGATGAACTACTTGCCACATCCAATGAGGATGAAGAAACCGGACATGATCTCATGGCTACATACGACTAAAACAATGAGGTACGCTCTAATTCTTCATCTTTTTCTATGATTGATGAATTGCAATGTTATTATGATGAGCTTCAAAATGAATTAAGAGATATGAAAAAGGTGTTTAAAGAGCTCAAATTAGAGAAAGAAAAATTATTTACTTCTTATGAATATATTGATCATGCTCATGCTATTACTATTACAAAAATGCATGCTCTTGATTCCGAAAAACAAATGCTCACAAAAGAAATTGAAAATTTGAAAAAGGATGTGCATCGTTTTAATTGAAGCACGATAAAGTTACAAAAATTCTTGATGCACAAAGAAGTGAGCATTCCAAATTAGGACTTGTTTATAAATCTTTTCAAAATGCTTCTAAGAAAAATGACCAAGGTCCGACTTTCATATGTGCTAGTAGTTCTAATAATCTTATTTGTTTTTATTGTGGTAAAAATGGACATTATGCTAATGATTGTAAATTGAAAACAACTTTAGCTATTTTTGGAGACACAAAGGTCTCGAAACTAAACCCCATGGACCCCAAAATTATAGCGTACCTAAAAATGATTCATTTGTAGGTGCTAGGGGCTATAACCATAACCGAAGATTCACAATGGCTCGTGGACAGCGGGTGTTCACGCCACATGACCGGAAGGAGAGAACTTTTTACCAACATCAAGCTCAAGAAGAAGGCATGGTTATGTTCGGGAATGGCAAGGGAAAAATTCTTGGAAATAGAGAAATTGGTCATTCTTCTTTTTCTCCTAGTAATGTTCTTTTAGTTGAAGGACTTAAGTTTAATTTGATAAGTGTAAGCCAACTTTGCGATTCAAATTATAATGTTATTTTCAATAAAGAAAAATGCCTTATTCGTAAAAATAATAAAATTATTTGTGAAGCAAATAGAAAAGACAATCTTTACAAAATTTGTACAAGTGATTTGGTTAGTTAAAATGTTTCTTCTCTTGTCACCAATAATAATTTAACTAGTTTATAGCATAGGCGGCTTGAACATGTTGAATACAAAAATTTGCAAAATATTTACAAAAACCAACATGTAAAAACACTACCCAAATTGAGTTTTGTAAACTTGCCTTATGTGACACTTGTCAAAAGAACAAATTAGTTAAAAGTAGTTTTAAGCCCAAAAATGAAATTTTCACAACCAAGCTTCTACAATTATTTCATCTTGATTTGTACGGGGATATTAGTACGGCTAGTCTAAGTGGAATACATTACACTTTCGTTATAGTCGATGTACTTCATTTTGATTTGTACGGGGATATTGGTATGACTACTCTAAGTGGAAAATATTACACTTTCGTTATAGTTGATGATTATTCTAGATATACTTGCTAATAAAAACGATGTCGTTAATGAGTTTGCTAAGTTATGTAGATTTATTGAAAATGAAAAAGAAGATACCATTAAGTCTATTTGAAGTGATTGATGTGGTGAATTTGATGGGAAATTTAGAGTATGGTATGAAACCAAGGATATGCTCACAATTTTCAGCTCCAAGAACACAACAACAAAATGGAGTAGCCGAAAGAAGAATCGGACTCGCAAGAAATGAGTCGGTCAATGCTCAATGAATTTTCTCTTCTAAAATATTTTTGGCGAAGCCGTAAATCTTGCTTGCTATTTTATTAATCGTGTTTAGCTTCATCCTAAATTGAATATAACACCATATGACTTTTGGAAAGGAAGAACTCCAAATATTAGCTATTTCAAAATATTTGGGTGTAAGTGTTTTATTTTGAATACTAAAGAACAATTGGACAAACTTGACCCTAAGGCCGATGAAAGAATTTTTATGGGGTATTCTACTAAGAGCAAAGCATATCGAGTTTACAATAAGACTAATACGGTAGTTGAAAAATCTATTCATGTCAAATTCAATGAACCGTCGGGTATTGATAGGATACCAAATGATGAAAGTGATGAGAAAGATGATGTTGAACCTATTATTCAAATTGATACTCAAAATGATCAACCTTCTACATCAAATGATCAACCGTCAACTTCAAATGTTCCTCAACAAGAAAAATGTGATAATTCAGATTTTCTCGTTGCTCTAAAATTCAAAGGAGATCATCCAAAAGATCTCATAATTGGGGACCCTTTAGACAAGGTAATGACTAGAAGAAAATTTGCGAGAAAAAGCTCTTATTTTTCAAAAAGAGCCTAAAAATGCAAAGGAAGCTATTGAAGATGAGGAATAATTTTTAGAAAAGCAAGTGGAGTTGAATCAATTTGAAGGAAATGAAACTTTTGCACCCGTTGCGTTTAGAAGCTATTCGTATTTTACTTGCCTATTCTTGTTTTAAAA
This sequence comes from Rehmannia glutinosa, assembly GCA_016081115.2. NCBI lineage: Eukaryota > Viridiplantae > Streptophyta > Magnoliopsida > Lamiales > Orobanchaceae > Rehmannia > Rehmannia glutinosa. The sequence goes on along the minus strand of JABTTQ020003149.1, from coordinate 187,177 downwards.
ATTTCAAGCTTTACCAAATGGATGCTAATTCCGCTTTTCTAAATGGTTTTATTCAAGAAGTCTATGTAAAACAACCACCGGGTTTGAAAAATTTTCTATGCCAAATGATGTTTACAAACGTAAAGGCTTTATATGGTTTAAAGCAATCACCCCGAGCATGGTATGATAGACTTAGCTCTTTTTTTTTTTTTTTTTTTTTTTTTTTTAAATGGATTTACAAGAGGTAAAGTTAATACTACTCTATGTTTTTTAAAGCAAAATTGCTTACTAGTTCAAATTTATGTTGATGATATTATTTTTGGTGCTACTAATGATTCTCTTTGCAAAATATTTTCTAAGTTGATGCAAGGTGAATGCGAAATGAGTATGATAGGGAGCTCAATTTCTTGGACTCCAAATTAAGTAATGTCAAGAAGGTATATACATATCACAATCAAAGTATACCAAAGAACTTCTAAAGAAGTTTGGAATCAAAGAAGGAAGAAGAACGTCACTACTCCTATGGCAACCAATATCAAGCTCGACAAGGATGAAAAAAGTATGTCGGTTGATGAATCAAAATATCGAGGTATGATTGGTAGTTTACTTTATTTAACCGCAAGTAGACTGATATTCTTCATGTCGTATGACTATGTGCTCATTTTCAAAGCAATCCCAAATAATCTCATATGAGCGTCGTTAAAAGAGTTTTTGATATTTAAAAGCTACTATTTCATATGGCTTGTTTTATCCAAAGAACGAAAATTTTTCTCTTAAAAGATATAATGATTCGGATTATGCGGAAATATTGATGATCGCATAAGTACCTGGATCATGTCATTTTTAGGCAATTGCCTGTATCTTGGTTTACTAAAAGCAAAATTGTGTTTCATTATCAACGGCCGGCCGAATACATTTCCGCGCCTTTTGTTGTACTCAATTGCTTTGGATGAAACAAACCTTAGCGAATTACAAATGTTCTTTTGAAAATGTTTCTATTTTTTGTGATAACACGTCCACTATAAATATTGCTCAAAACCCGGTTCATCATAAACGTACTAAACACACCGAGGTTCGTCATCATTTTCTAAGGGATTGCATTTCAAGACAAAAAAATGAGATGTGTTACGTTCCGTCTCAAGATCAACTTGCGGATATTTTTACAAAACCTTTAGCCATTGAGTCTTTTGCTTCAATTCGAGCTCGTTTAGCCACAATGCATGTCGAATAAGATTTATGTTTGTATTTTGCGCATTTTTAAAACTTAGGGATGAAAATTTGGATTTTTGGTTCAAAAATGGGACAGAACCTGAAAAAATGCTTCAGGCACCGAATGAAGGGAGGTCGATTGGTCGACCTCTGCTTGGACCGATCGACCGATCGGTCGAGCACCATAAGTTTTTGGTTAAAAATGGTTACGTCCTCTGTCACCGCTTCATTCACTATTTTTTGTTCTATTTTCGATCCCTTTGCAAATTTCACACACAATTCTCCCAAAATGATTTATTTCTTGTAAATTCTATTATTGTGGACTTATATTGTTGATATATCATCCTTATTGTTCAACTTCACCAATTGATTGGTGAGATTAATTCCTTTTTAATCTCAATTGGATTGAACCTTTGAGAAAGTGCCTATATTTTGATGAAATTCTTGTATATTTGTGTTGGATATGATCATTGTTGATGAATGGTATTTATAGAATTGTATTTGGTGATGAAATTTTGGGCTTGATTACATTTATAAGGGGTATATATATCTTCGTTTTATTCTCGCACGACGCTAAGTGTTCGATGAAATGTCTTATCGGTTTATACAGATCATGTTTTGCCAATCAAATGAGCTTTTATAAGTCATCTTAATCAAATTTTTCCTTATTTGTTGGACCTCTAGCGCTACTCGGATTGACGATGTCCCCACAAACCAACATGAGTCTTTTCTAGCGCGTTTTGTCCTCACTCACGCCGCACCCTGGAAAACTTCCCGGGGGGTCACCCATCCCATGTCTACTCCCGGGCCAAGCACGCTTAACCCGGAGTTTCTATGTAATGGGCACCGAGAAAAGAAGATCCATCTGTTGGTATAGGTAGTCCAAATCATATCCTTTAAGCTATCCTTTAACTATGCAATCCAAATACTCACGAGTTCGAATCGCGGGCGCGCCTCGCGCCTCTTTTTAAAGCCCATTGCGGGCGGGATCTTTGGACCATATCCCAACAATCCCCCCGGACTGCCAAAGATCTCGCTCGATCTTGGCAACCTCCATTGTCCGCCAAACTTCCCGAGTTCTAACGCCAACTTCTTCTGTTCAAGCGTCGCGTCACGCCCGACCTCGATTCCGGCAAACCCAAAGAACTTACACCTTGTTCGGTCTTTTTACCTCGATTCGGCCACCACGGCCACTTACCCTTCAGATCTGGTCCACCCAAGTAACCTACACCTTCGATTCGATCTTTTTTACCTAAGTTCTAGCCACCCCAAGGCAACCTACCGCCTGTTACCCAAAGAACCTACACCTTGATTCGATGCTGTTTTTACGAGTTAAGCCACACTGGCAACCTACCCTTGATTCTGGTCCACCCGAACCTACACCTTAAGTTCCATCTGCTTTCTGCCACCTGGCAACCTACCCTTCGATTCGGTCCGTTTACCTCCGCTGCGCCAAAGATATCGTTACACCGCTCCCGCAACCTCACTGCAGCGTGCTTCCAAGGGAATTCAAACTCGTGACTGCTCGATACCAGTTGTTGGACCTCTAGCGCTACTCGGATTGACGATTGTCCCCACAAACCAACATGAGTCTTTTCTAGCGCGATTTGTCCTCACTCACGCGCACTCGGAAAACTTCCCCGGGGGTCACCCATCCCATGTCTACTCCGGGCCAAGCACGCTTAACCTCGGAGTTTCTATGTAATGGGCACGAGAAAAAAGGAGATGCGTCTGTTGGTATAGGTAGTCCAAATCATATCCTTTAAGCTATCCTTTAACTATGCAATCCAAATCACGAGTTCGAATCGCGGGCGCGCCTGCTCCTCTTTTTAAAGCCCATTGCGGCGGGATCCTGGACCATATCCCAATATTATTATTTGGAATTTTAAGCTTTATGCTTAAAAGCTCGATAATTCATTTGAAATGTGCACTTTGATATGATTATATGATGTTTTTATCGTGCTAATATTCTTTTTGATGATTCCAAAGGGGGAGAAACATGAAATAAGCTCATAAGGTCAAAGAAGCTAGAAAAAGCTCGCAAAAAAAGCTATAAGTTCTTGATAAAAAAGCCAAAAGTCGAGGATAAAACTTAGTCCAATAGATGTATTATGAACTTTTATTCATGAGTAGTGATTTCTTTTTGACGAGGGGAGCTTCTAAGCTCTTGATATTCAAATTCATTGTGTAAAAGCTGAGCTTTTAGCTTTTAAATGTTTGCTTCTATAATTACTCTTGTTGTGCATGTTGAAAGGGGAAGCTTTTACAAAATGTTTTGAAAATCTTTACTCCCATCCTTATGATTCTTATGCATTAAAAGTGTCGCTCAAAATGGATAGTTGTTTTAGACCGGAAAACGTGTTTTCTTTTCAAAATCGACCTCTTAAAAAGGGGGAGTTTATTAGATAAATGTTTTTATCGTAATTTTTATGATTTTATGTAACGAGTTTTTCACCAAATAATGTCCCTAAATGTTGTCCAAATACTCCAAATCGATTTAAAATGTTTTGATTAATTTTTTGGAGTATTTCTTGAAGTTTATTTTTGACAAAAACTGGACAACACTTTTGTCTCGTGTTCAACCTGTTGCCCTCCTTGCACAAAGTTTGACTTCCAAAATAGAAATGAGATATACAAAAACTCTTGGGGATCAACCGATCGACCAGGTGGTCGACCGGTGGTGTGTCGACCGTGTCCGGGAGCTTTCGATTTTCACAAAACCTCTTTGTATTGATTTTTGAAGAGGTTGGACCGGTCCCAAGGGGGTCGGCCAGGTTGAACAGGGGTTGGCGAGTCCAACCCCTCGGGCCTAGACAACAGACTATTTTCTTAGTTGGGATAAAGATTATTAACATCCCAAACTATTCGGGTTTTTACACTTTGCAATCCGAACTTTGAAAAGTTAAAGTTTACAACCTCAACTTTACAAAATTTTGCACTTTGCATAAAATTCGATTTTACCCTGGTTTCATGAAAGTGGTTTGCGATTTACACTCTAAACTATAAAGTTGTTACACTTTGCAATCGAACGATAAATTTTATTGCATTTTCTACATTTACTCCTCAAGGTCTTGTGATCCTCGAAAATGGTATTAGAGCCTGGTTTATTAAGAACTTTTAGTTATATTTGTTATATTTATGTAATTAACAATTGGTGAGGAGAATTTTCTTGAAAATATGGATCTGGACAATTGTCCAAGATGTACACCTTACAGGGACATATCGTCAAATTTTGACGATGTATGCATAAGATATCATATTGGCAAAACCAATATGACGAAAAGAACGCACGAGCCGAAGCGGGGAAACCCTAAGGCAATGCGAAAAGGCGAGGGCATATCATATGAGTTTACGGACCGTAAACCGGACCTTATATGTAGATCGATGAATCGCCAAGCGATTAATGAGAATGCCCATCGAATAATGATTCCTGATGGAGTACCAAAATGGAACGAGATACTTCCCGGATACATCTAAGATCTCGGTAGATCTTAGAGAGATCCGAGAAGAGCGATTGCAAAATTGATAAGGGTCTTTTTATGCACATTTTATGTGTATATTTGAGTAGAATTCGAGTTATTTTATTGTTAGTTTTGTCACGCCCCAAACGGGACGCGACGAACGATTCACAACTTAAATACAATTGGACTAACATTCCGGACAATACCAATGAGAACCCAATAAGACAGAGTCTAAATAGCAAAATTTAAATAAATAACGGATACAAGTTATCACTTAAAGTCTACATTCCAACATCCAAATTACAACCCGAAATTCAACAAGGTAGTAACTTAAAGTCAGGGATCATACGCCCCTCAATTACAAACCCGAATTGATTAGGATACAAAAGTCCAACAACAACATAATAAGAAAAGAGTCCAATCAACAACAAGCGATAAATCCAACAAGCGTAGTACAAGGTCTCAATCCAGAGGTTCGGTTCAAAGATCCCCAAATCCTCATCTAAGGTTAGAAAACGAGGTGGGGATGAGACAAAAATCTCGATGGATGGGGTGATCGTAATGCGAGTGTGGCGCAATATAGTTATTGTGAGAAAACAATTATACGAAAACACGTGAGTATGATGCATGGTTTCACACATAGTTCACAAGCGTCGTGATAAAATATTTAAATAATATACTTATACGATTTAAGAAAACAATTCATGGTCACACAGTACACTATGTGATACATACGATCGAAAAGACAGTAGGATTGCGTGCGACGGAGGTGTAACGCCAATCTATGCAAGGCAAATAATGGTTGCGTCACGGACTTGGCGCCAACCAATGCAAAATGGTAGCGGTTGCGTGCGGAAATGTAACGCCAACCAAAAGCGGGGCGATAACTCCGGAATCGTGTGGATCGGGACAATGATTCCTTCGTTCTTCCTTGTAACTCCCGGTCGATGGTCCAAGACCGGCACCTTATCGCTCCGTAGGCAAAGACAAAATCCCGGTGAGCCGGGCGAGGCTCGATCTGTCATAATCATGATTATACCTCGATTACGACCCGCTTCCCTCGGACAAACTCCGTCCCTCGATTGCGGGATTAGGGCGATGGGGGAAGAGTGGAATAGCGGCGCCGAGCTGCCTTCCCATCCCCCGACGTATCCATTCCGGGAGTCGATGTGAGCTCGACACACCAAGTTGACTCAGCGAAGTAATTACAATTACTGGCGATCAACCAGCAATCAGTATTATTGATTCAGGGAAGCGATTTAGGAGAAATTTTCAAAAACGCGAGTGGCAATTATGGCGCTGGTGGAGTATTTGGATGAAGATGGTTATCGGAAGGATAAGCAACCTTCGATATCTTGAAAGATTAGGTGGAACATAAGTCCCGTCATAGATTCAAAATCGCAAGGCGAGGAAGTCGCTCGCGATCGGGTATTAATCGGTCAAATTGATCCGATAAGTCGGGTTTTTAGAAAAGTAAAATACTTAAATTAAATCTCCAAGTAAGAGAGTCCAGGGCGATTTTAGTAAAAGAGAAAATAATTTGAGTGAGGTCCTTTATAAAAGGAAAATTGTAATTTAGCCCCGTTTTGTAAAAACTAACACTTTTGGGGTTAAAAATTGAATAATTAAATATCCCGACCTTGAAAAATTATGAGGTATGTTCCTAAATTCTCCAAATTGTCCAGAGATTCAGGTTTTTAAAGTTTTGAGGTCGAGTGTTTGTAAAAATCTCACATTGGCCCCAAATTTGTAAAAATTGTCAATTCGGACCTTAAGTTTTAAAAATTCGGAACTCACAAACCGGAAGGGCTTTTAAGGTGGTTCCAGTTGGAAAATGTCACTATGGTTATTAGGATATTGGGACAAAAGCAGTTTTTAAAAGCAATATGTGTAGGTCCTTCAACTTTTGAAAATATCATTTTTGTCCCATTTTAAAATAATTGCCTTTAAGGCTTTTAGGGTCCAATTATTATGAAATTTGAACCTTGGGTCTAAGTTATAGTTAAGTTAGTATTCCCAGGTGCATGGGTTGCATAAGTCCTGGAAATTTCATTTGGGTCCTCAAGTTTAATATTTTTTCACATTAGTCCCTCAATTTTAGTAAAATTGTTTTCCAAGCCCTAACCACTTGGATTTTTGGAATACTTTTAAAATGTGTCATTCCCAGTAACTTAAAAGTAAAAATTTCAATTTATAAAGTTTAGGTCTGGTACAGTTTTAAAAATTGCAAAGTAGCCCTTAAACTTTCAAAATTTTACAATCTAGTCCTTGGGCTTTTAAAGGTTGATCTTATTTAACTTAAAACTCTTAAAACATTATTAAAAAGTCCAAAAGTCATTTTTGAACCTGAGTACAGTCCCAAAATTCGAAATTTGCAGAGGGGTCCTTTAACTTTTATTTTCTTGCAATTTAGTCCACCAACTTTCCATTTTTGCATTTTTAAGTCCAAAATTGAAATTTAATCAATTATGCTCGATTTTTCCAGGTTATAAGGCATCCAAAACATAGATTTCAAAGATCATACACATGCATGTCCAATACATACAATAATTCATCAATTAAAGCATTAAAGTGTACATGCATGCACCTAAAATTCAATAAATAGCAAATTTGAGCAACTCTTGAGAATTTTCATGACTTGATATATAAAATTGACATGCAATACATAGATTATATATATCTCAAGGCTCATGATCAAATTTTCTACATGCATTTTAATAAAACACCTAAAAGTTGGAAAAATAATTTTCCACCCACCTTAATTTTGGAAATTGTGAAATAAAAGGATAATTTCACAATTTTGAATGAGGCTTCTTAGGTCAGCCCCTAAGTCAAGAAAATATCAAAATTTGGAGTTAGAAAAATGAGAGAAAAATTAAGGAGAAAAAGAAGGAATTAAGGAAATGAAAAGGACTACACTTTACCTTGTGTAGTAGATGTTTGGAGACTAGTTGAAGCTCAAAAATTGGAATTTTGGCTCAACTCCAAAAATCTCCTAAGGTCAGCCCCTATTTCTCAAAAATGGAAAAGGGGTGTTAAAATTTGAAAAAAATAGGAAGAGTAGGAAAGAAGGGGTCTAGTACACAATTCTTACCTTGTAGTCAAATTTTCTCTACTATATTCTTCTTCAAGCTTGAGGTCCTTCTTCAAAATGTTGTCAAGCTCTAACCTTCAAAGTCTTCTAAATGTACCTCCAAAACCAAATCCAACTTAAGTTAAGAAGGTGGAAGAGATGAACAAGGTGATATCCAAAAATGGATTGAAACTAAAATTTCTTACCTTGTAGTATAGTGGTTCGATTTTTATGATGTATGAGGAGGAAAATGTTGAATTTTTTGTTTCTAAGTATGGAATAAGAAAGTAAGAAGAAGAGTAGAGAGATGTTGGGAGTTTTTAGAGAGAAGGAGGAGAAGGCTTTGAGTATTAGAATGTGTTGATGAGAAATGAAATGAAAATTTGATGAAAAAATGCCATAATGGCCGTGTAGTATGAGAGAGAGGGAGAGGAAATTTTGATCAAATTGTGTCTTGTAATTTGTCTCTTGCATGGAGACAAAAATGCAAGTCAAAGTGTGGGTCAATTTGAATTCGAGAGGAATAAGAAGAATGTTGGTTAAGTGGGAATAAGTTGGGGAAAATAGTAATAAAGAATTGGTGTATAAGATGATGTGTATAATGTTTGAATTAATGATATAATTATACACAAGATGACTAATATATGGTGTGTATGTGTACAAGAGTTGGATGATATTTTTATCCCAAAATCTCCACAATGGCCGTCCACTATGAGGGCAAAAATGGTAATTCCATATATTTTTTTTTTTTTTCCCAATTTGATGATAATAGATGAAGTATATCAATCTCCAAAATAATTAGTGATTTCCTTGATCACTTGTAAATCTCATGATCACTTAATCTAAATCAACACCTTAATTCTATAAGGTAAAAGTCTCTAAAATAAATAGTCTCTTAAATTTCTAAAGTGACTAATAAATACAAAAATAGTACTAATGATCAATCAAGTGATCATAAATGAGAATAGAATTAATGATGATCATGATCACAAGTAATTAAATAAAATGAAATAAAATACAAATGTATATATTATTAATAATTACCCGTCAAAATGACGCGGTAAAATAGTCGATCAAAAGCTTAAACAACAATAAGGTTCAACTAATAGCTTGGAAAAATCGGGGCTTCACAAGTTTTGTAAATTTTTGATTGTACATAGTTCATATTACTCCGAGGTGCTTTTATTGATGTAGATTGACCATTCGGGGCTAATTTTAGTGAATTTCGAACCATGGATTCATGTCAAAACATACCGGGAGTTTAAGGATGCAAAAACGCTCGAAATTTCAAGCCAAACACGTCATTTCGGGGCCTTTTTGGTCCAACACGGGCAGGGGGTGTCGGGCAACACGGTCGTGTTCACGGAGCTAAAAACTCGATTTTTCGCACAAAACAGCCTTTGACACGGCCAGGCCGTGTTCCCAACACGCCGTGTCGAGAGAGACATGGCTGGCCGTGTTGGGAAGCACGGCCATGTCTCCCGATTCCCTGTGTGATAAAAACAAAGACGGCCCCGGCCGTTCACGGGGCGGCACGGCGTGTCCGGGGCACTTTTCTCGCAACTTTTCCATGCGAAAATTATGGAAAACTCACCTACCAAGCTTGTTGACCACTTTTATACACCTTTAACACCCAAGTTTGCTGCAACATGTCCCCATATTCCCTCAATCATCAATTGAGTAAAAGAATTCACCAACCAACAATGAAAGTGGAGGCAATTGTTTAACAAAATATAACATTATTGATGTGTTCTTTCACAAAAATGATGTCTATAAAAGGCAAGAGTTTGAGTTGGGAAGGATATTCCATTCATTAATTCAAGATACATTGAATTCATTAGATTCATAGATTCATTAAATTCATTAGACATTGGAGATCAAGAGGTCTTGGAGGAGTAAGCTTGTAGCAACATTGGAGAAGACGGCTTGGAGCAACATCATCAATCAAGAAAGAAGTCAATTGAGATTTTGAGAAAGATAAGTACACCATGTCTACAATACTTAAATCTTCTTGTGTAATTTATTCTTTGGTCAAAATCATGTGTAGCTAAACTCCTAGTGTTTGAATGTAATGAACTCTAGAATGGATTTGTGATTAAGGTGTGTATGTTTTTAATAAAATCTTCATATTTTGTGTGATTCACTTATATTATGCTTCGTTCATTCGAATTGATATATGCGCAATATTGATTTGAAGTTTATTTTTCATCCGGAAAATCGAGAGATTCATGGTGAAATAGAACCTATATAAGTGAAAAGAGTTGCATGCAATCCTAGATATAGGATGACATAAATCTTATGGATTAAGGTCAAACCTAATATGGAAATTCACAAATCGTTATAATGTTGTCTTGGGGTTTTAACTAGAAAGAGATTTCAGTTAATCAACTTGAGATTAGAAGTTTTTCGCCTTGAGAAAGGGTTTAACTTAAATTGGGAATTTCTACGGTCCACAAGACATGAGATTTTATTAAAAGAGGTTGGTTTTTGCTTAAGGGCTTACGGTTGTATTTTTAACTTGTCAAATCACAAAAACATTCTAGAGGGATTTACATTCAAACACATTTCTATCTCTTGATTTCTTATTTTATATTTCTTCCTTTATTTTTACAATTTATAATTTGTTTTCCTTTTTCATCAAACAAAAACTCTGAAAATTGTTAGATTAAATAACAAAAAGACGGTAATTATTAGTACTTACAATCCTCGTGGGAATGACACTCGGTACTCAATAATCTATACTATAAAACGATAGGTGCACTTGCCTACGGTTTTAAAGGTAGCTTTTGAGCCATCAAGTTTTTGGCGCCGTTGCCGGGGATTGTAATATTAAGAACGCTTTATTTTTGTTAATTTAATCATTTTTTTATTTTTTATTTTTTATTTTTTTTACCATTATCTTTCTTTTTATCTATCTTTGTAAGTCTTGGTTTATACTTATCCTCTTTGTTTACCGCAAACATGCCTACTCGTCGCCGAATTTAGAAGCGCGACACCGCCGAGCAACATAGAGGAAAGTACTAACACAGAACGAAGTGGATACTAACGAAAAGTAAAGATTTCGTCATGGAGGATGAACAAAGAACTATGTATGACTATGCCAAACCATCCATGGATGGCACGTCATCTAGCATCGTAAATGCCCATTTGTTGCCGCCGATAATTTTGAAATCAAACCGAATGTCATTCAAATGGTGCAACAATTCGTTCAATTGGACGGCCTACCGGACGAAGATCCCAAATAATCATATCATAAATTTCCTCGAAATTTGCGATACATTCAAAATCAATGGGGTCTCGATGATGCCATCCGTTTCGCTATTCCCATTTACTCTTCGGGGGCGGGCTAAACAATGGCTAAATACTTTGCCAAAGGAACGATTACAACGTGGAACATCATGGTCGAAAAGTACCTTTTGAAATATTTTCCACCCGCCAAAATCGCACGACGAGGAATGAAATCTCTTCATTCACTCAAGAAGATGACGAGACCTTGTACGACACTTAGGAGAGATTCAAAAATTGTTGCGGAAATGCCCACATCATGGTCTTCCTATTTGGATGCAAGTCCAAACATTTTACAATGGGCTACTCTCGTCAACAAGGCAAATGATTGATGCAGGCAGCCGGGGGACTTTGAACAATAAAACACCGAAGCTACCCAAGATCTGATAGAGGAATGGCCATGAATGGCTATCAATGGCAATCCGCATTTGAGGTAAACCTAACGAGCAGTGGGTGTTTATAATGCGGAATGCGGTGGTTACACTAGCCGCACATGTCGGCTTTGACCCAAAAGATCGACGATCTAGCGCTCCTAAACCACCACCACCGCATGTTTTATCTTGTGAAACTTGCGGAGGATTGCATAATCATCGGGACCGCCCACACACAATACCTCAAGGCGCCGAACATGCTAATTACGTTGGGAATCAAGGCGAGAAATTACCCAAGTAATCCTTACAAAGAACACATATAATAATCTTGGGTGGAGACAACATCCTAATTTCGGTTGGGGAAACCAAGGCCAACCACGACCTAATCCCAATCTTGATCTACACACGTCTCCGGGTTTCGGCCAAATCAAGGTAAGCTCTAACTTGGAAGATCTTATAACAAAGTTTGTGCAATCAACGATACCCGATTCCGCGGTGGAAACATCCTTGAGAAATCAAGAGGCATCTATCCATAATCTGGAAAATCAAATAGAACAGTTGCGAAGATGATTTCCAAAGGCCACAAGGTAGTTTGCGGGTAATACCGAGCCAAACCCAAGAGAGCACGTAAAGGCAATCACCATCGATTTTCCACATGAGCATGATTATGCCAATGCCGCCATGCGAAAATACGTGGAGGATGACATGCCCAAAGAAAAGCTCATGAAAAAGAGATTGCGATCTGACAAACCCAAGATCCCTTACCTGAGTCTAACAAAGAAGATAGAAGGGAGGACAAATTTGGTAAGTACCTTGATTCTTTCAAACAATTACATGCCAATATTCCATTTGTTGACCCTCATTCAAAGCATGTTAGGGATCTTAATGACATCATTCCTAGTGAAAATAAGCTTAATAAATTATCAAATGTGCAATTGAATGATAAATGTCCTTCCAATGAACTACCACAAAAATTTAATGATCCAGGAAGCTTTATTATCCCTTGCACAATTGATGGTTTACCTGTTGATAGGGCACTAGCCGACTTGGGAGCTAGTATCAATGTGATGTCTTATGAAACATTCAAGCATGCGGAATTAAGTGAACTTAAACCTATTAGGATGGACATTCAATTAGCCGATAAATCGATTAAACATCCTAGAGGTATTGTTAAAGATGTGCTAGTTAAGATTGATAAATTCATATTCCCGATTGATTTTATTATTCTTGACATGCATGATGATATAAGTTCCCTTAATTCTAGGGCGTCCCTTTTTGGCTACCGCTAAATCTCTCATTGATGTGCATGATGGAAAGCTTACTTTGAGAGTAGGGGGTGAACAAGTTATCTTTAAAATTCCTTTGAGAAATCCTATAAATGATACTTGTTTTCCTATAAACTTGATTGAGACAAGGATAAATGATTCTTTGCTTGATATGTCTTCTAATAAATCCTTGAAAGTATGTGATGTTCAATGTGCAAAAGTTTCCACAAATAAATCCCATTTTGAGAATAACATGCGAGAAAAATAGAACCATGAAGGTCAATTGTTCAAAATCGAGGTCGGGTGGCGATGTTGTTCAAAGAGAGAAATTTTTTCATAAGTTCAAGCTCCCCCGATTAAATCTTCACATTTAGATGAAATGGTCCAGTCAATCGACGTTAAGAAGCGCTACCCGGAGGCAACCCGATGTTTGTGTGCAATTGTTTTCATTCATTTTTATTTTTTTATTTTATTTTCTTTCAAAATAATCACAAGTACTTAGAGTCATTTTCAAATAAATAAAAAACTCTTGAACATCTTCTTGGTCGTCCTAATTGGGAATATTTGAGATTTCACGGTATTCAAGTTGTGTGTTGCTTAACTTTGATTAGGTATGAAGATGCCGTTGAAGGTCCCGTACCAAAACAACCCAATGATCGCTCAACACCGATTCCACTATTGTAGTAAGGTCGTATTTTTCTATTTCCACTTCTTTTATATCATTCTAGTTTCTTTGCTTTTTTTTTTTTTTAGTGTGTTGTGTGTGTTTGTCCATTTCTTTCTTTCACATTGAGGACAATGTGAATCATAAAGTTGGAGGTGGGTACAATAATATTTTTGGAATGCTTGTGTGTTTGTTTTCAAAAGATGTGATTTTTTTGTAATAAATTAAATGTTTGCTAGTCAATAACTTGGCCCAATTATACCTATATTAACTTGTTAATTTGTGTTTTCATGTGAAGCAATTGATTGTCTAGGATAGATTGACGTGGATGCGGGCTAAATTTTGATGAGATTTCCAACACCATAAATACTTGATGTGTTAAGGCATATACGACGATACTTAGTGCTATGAACTTCCGAGAACTCATGATTTAGTAGTGGTTAACTAGTTGTTAAACCAAGCTTGTGAATAAAAAAAGAGAACAAAAATAAAAAAAAAAAAAAAAAGAAGAAAAAAAAAATGGACCAATCGAGGTTATACTCCTCTATTTGTTGTTGCTTAGTAACTAGGAGCATTCATGAGCCCCATGTTTGTCTTTTTACGTAAACGGCGACACAAATATGAGTATGGGAAACCACCCTAGGAGTGTTTGAAAGAAATTCAAAATATAAACCTAGTGGAAGCATGTCTCGAAAGGTCCCAAAAAAAAAAAAAAAAAAAAAAAAGGAGAATGAATACTCCTTGACTTCTCATTCCAATGAAGTTCAAGAAGCTTGGTTATATGACTAGTAAGCTAACTACAATGATCTATTGAATTCTTGTATTTTCATGGCGTTATTGAATTGAAGTTGTTCATAACTATCGATATTTGTGGAGTGATGATTTCAAGTCGAATAATGCCTGCCGATATTACTGATCTTTCTTGACAATGCGATCGTTTTACAAAACTATGTTTTTACTTAATGGTTAATTCGGGTTGAGAAAGCCAAGAACTTGACTACTTATGTTCAATATGTTGAAAAAAAAAATCATCTTTGTATGTTGTGATTTATTGAATCCCTCTTTTTGATATAATGTTTTGCTTGAGGACAAGCAAAGTTCAAAGTTGGAGGTGGTTTGATAAGGGTCTTTTTATGCACATTTTATGTGTATATTTGAGTAGAACTCGAGTTATTTTATTGTTAGTTTTGTAAATTTTTGATTGTACATAGTTCATATTACTCCGAGGTGCTTTTATTGATGTAGATTGACCATTCGGGGCTAATTTTGGTGAATTTCGGACCATGGATTCATGTCAAAACATACCGGGGAGTTTAAGGATGCAAAAATGCTCGAAATTCCAAGCCAAACGCGTCATTTCGGGGCCTTTCTGTCCAACACGGGCATGGGGTGTCGGGCGGCAACACGGACGTGTTCACGGAGCTAAAAACTTGATTTTTTCGCACAAAACAGCCTCCGACACGGCCAGGCCGTGTTCCCCAACACGGCCGTGTCCAGAGACACGGCCTGGCCGTGTTGGGAAGCACGACCATGTCTCCCTGATTCCCTGTGTGATAAAAAAAGACACCCGACCGGCCGTTACGGGCGCGACACGGGCGTGTCCGGCACTTTTCTCGCAACTTTTCCATGCGGAAATTATGGAAAACTCACCTACCAAGCTTGTTGACCACTTTTATACACCTTTAACACCCAGTTTTGCTGCAACATGTCCCCATATTCCCTCAATCATTAATTGAGTACAAGAATTCACCAACCAACAATGAAAGTGGAGGCAATTGTTTAACAAAAGATAGCATTATTGATGTGTTCTTTCACAAAAATGATGTCTATAAAAGGCAAGAGTTTGAGTTGGGAAGGATATTCCATTCATTAATTCAAGATACATTGAATTCATTAGATTCATAAATTCATTAAATTCATTAGACATTGGAGATCAAGAGGTCTTGGAGGAGTAAGCTTGTAGCAACATTGGAGAAGAAGGCTTGGAGCAATATCATCAATCAAGAAAGAAGTCAATTGAGATTTTGAGAAAGATAAGTACACCATGTCTACAATACTTAAATCTTCTTGTGTAATTTATTCTTTGGTCAAAATCATGTGTAGCTAAACTCCTAGTGTTTGAATGTAATGAACTCTAGAATGGATTTGTGATTAAGGTGTGTATGTTTTTAATAAAATCTTCATATTTTGTGTGATTCGCTTATATTATGCTTCGTTCATTCGAATTGATATATGCGCAATATTGATTTTAAGTTTATTTTTCATCCGGGGAAATAGAGATTCATGGTGAAATAGAACCTATATAAGTGAAAAGAGTTGCATGCAATCCGAGATATAGACGACATAAATCTTCCGGATTAGGGTCAAACCTAATATGGGAATTCACAAATCGTTATAATGTTGTCTTGGGGTTTTAACTAGAAAGAGATTTCAGTTAATCAACTTGAGATTAGAAGTTTTTCGCCTTGAGAAAGGGTTTAACTTAAATTGGGAATTTCTACGGTCCACAAGACATGAGATTTTATTAAAAGAGGTTGGTTTTTGCTTAAGGGCTTACGGTTGTATTTTTAACTTGTCAAATCACAAAAACATTCTAGAGGGATTTACATTCAAACACATTTCTATTTCTTGATTTCTTATTTTACAAATCTTCCTTTATTTTTACAATTTATAATTTGTTTTCCTTTTTCATCAAACAAAAACTCAAAATTGTTAGATTAAATAACAAAAAGACGGTAATTATTAGTACTTACAATCCTCGTGGGAATGACACTCGGTACTCAATAATCTATACTATAAAACGATAGGTGCACTTGCCTACGGTTTTAAAGGTAGCTTTTGAGCTATCAAAAATTATGGCAACCGCCATATTCATATACTAAAGACACAAGTTCATCGGATCTAGAGCCGATGGAGACGATGGTGAAATATCGAAAGATACTCTTGAAATCCTTCATGATATTCAAACGAGTCAAGAACCTGGAGGACAGACCGAGTTCTTCAAAAGAAGCGTGATCGATTTCGGACACCCCCCTATTTATACCAAAAGGGGAAACCAAATCAAGTGATACGAAAAATGACAGATGATGAAAAGCTTATTGCTATCATCAAAGGAAAATCCGTCACAAAGTAAAAGTGATGGATATGGAGAAGATAAATCTTAAAGATCTATATGACCGGCATAATCCTTGACGGATTAGGAATTGTAGATTTAAAGATGAACATAGGAGATGGATCGGCTTTGGTTACCTATGACCAACTAGGTCGACCAATTCCACCACCACCACCACCATGAAATCCCAACGTCGTGGAAAGTGCGGGTTCAAATCATGGAACCCGGGGAGAAAGAATGCATCACGCCGGAGATTTTACCATAGGGAATGAAACACTCTCAAGAACAGAGCTCGACCACCTCTTACGGAACTCGACAACCTTCTAGAAGGCCAAATGTTTATCAAACACCTTATGGAAGATCACATCTCGATCCAATACATCTATATGGGTTGATGCTAAATCTGGATACCCCAGCATTTTAAAAATCGAGAAGTTCTCATTGATGAATGGGCATCAACTATGAGGATTGCAAAGCGGTACCCTTGATATTACGAAAGATTCCTTCATTTTACTCCTTGAAATGAGTCTTGAAGGATCCGTAAGATTGCATGGGATATGACCAAAGCAAGTATGAAAAACGCGGTCACGGTAGGAGAATCACTAAAAGGAATTGTCGATGATATGGCAAAATTATTCAAAATCCATTTTATCGGCACAAAGTTACTTTGAGGATTAGAAGAAGAAAAAGATAAACATATAAACAAGCCCTCTACCGAGTTACATGATATTTATCATATTGATGAATATATCAAGTTGTTCACCGAGTACCGGTGGAAGTCAAAGATTGCAAACAAAAAAGCTTCACAACTATTCTTTACAAAAATTCCAAGTCCATGAAGAGAAATGCTTATTAGGGAATACAAGGATACAACGGATTTAGATATCGTGGCTAGAAGAATGTCTTTCTTGAAGGCCAAGTTATCCGAATGGTGCTACCAAGCAAAGACTATACCGGAATTACAAGAGATTACGAGGAATTAACAAATCGGTTCCTATATGTTGTATCGATGATGATATTGCAACCATTGTGGGAGGTCAACCCAAAGGCGGCATAAGAAGAAGAAGGAGAAGCCATCCATACCGCCGGGAAGCAACAACAAAAGAAGTAGGTCTTCATGGAGACCTAGAAGGTTTTGTCAAAACAAAAAGCCCGGTTACAAATCGGGGCAAAGACCAAAGACCAAGTAGAAGTGGAGCCTCATCATCGAGGTTCAAATCGGGCAAGTACCAGCAGAACCCCAGGAAGGAGAACTTTCAGCGAGCTCACACCGAGCTAATGAAAGTTTCAAAGATTGTAATTGCTAGACATGTGGAGCACGAGGACATATCTCAACCGATTGTCCGCACAACCGAAACGAGGAGTCGAGACGATTCGAAGCGATACCATAAATCGAAGAAGTTGTCTATTATCAAGATCTTATACAGGTGTATCGGTTTGAGAATATACCCTCATATGAAAGCATCTATGAAGAAGAACTTTATTCGACGATGGAAGTGACTCCACTGGGAATCGAGTGAAGAAACATTCTTCAAAGAACGGTCGGGAGGATATGTCGAATTTCTCTCTCACACTATGGTTTCTCATAAGACTCTTATGAGAATTATGAAGGAAGATCCAAAGCTTCATATATGATGGATTTACAATCGGAGCTATGGAAAAGGCTTTGGATAAAATTTGTTTTCGTAATAGAAAACACCAAATTATCCACAGGGTAAACAACCGGAGAATTTGCCATTCCGATGGAGTTTACAGAACTGATCGAGATGCGATTGGTCCCTATTAGAGAAATCCAGAGATCAAAAGCGAGTTAAAAGAGAAGTTGCAAATACATTCTCATGGATTCATATCGGAGCCATAAGAGTCATTATTAAGGCAACATTCAAAGAAGGAATAGATTCGCCACTCAACTGGATATCTTTGACAAGCGAATCTCAAACCTCAAGGATTCATGCCTTGGAGCGGTTCTGAAATTTATATCTTTGAAATTGGCATTTAATGTCTATCTTAGGATTGCATACAATTTGGGAGGTCGAGATTTCAACGAGTCCTAACCCTTCATCAAGATTTCAAAAGAGATTATTTGATAAAAGAAGGGAATAGACCCTACTCGATCACATACAAGATATCCTATGCTCTCTCGAATACACATCATTCGTAAGAAATATCCCAAGAATCTTCGAGGATTTTGCCAGGGTGGTTCTACCATAAATCATTGAGTCTCCAACTATCAAGGAGATCGATATGAAAATACAAGATCAACTATCTTCAACAAAAGTCGAAGTCTCGAGTTGAGCCAAGAAGGATGTCTTTCCAACAGATGACGAGAATGATGAGTAGCAACCGTTGGGAACAAAAGAGACCAAGTATAGTTCATCGCATCCCATATGTTTTCAAAACAAAGGAGAGCCGAAATGTCCGTAAGGATGGCGAGAAGTTGAAGTAATATTCGACATCACTCAAAAGGATAATATTTTTCCTTGTGAGGTTTTATATTATCTCCAACAACCTATAGGTGGAAGGTATCAAAGAAACCTCAAGATAGGTGAAATTGAACCGACTATCACAGGAGTTGCGGAAATATCCCGGAAGCAATTAATACTGGGAATTGAATTACTTGAGGATCATAAACCTCGGGAACGATTACAAGACGGAATTGAATTCACAAGGCAAATAAAAGATACAGATCGTATGACCACTAGTCCATTCTCCATATACATTTCTATCGGAATGTTATATGCTGAATACAAAGGCCGAATATTTCGCCGCCTACATTGATTCAAAAAGCCGAAATATATACTCGCAAAGCCGATGTTTTTTCTAAAGAAATTGGAGAAGATTTACCAGCTATTGCAGGAAGGGATTTCTCCAAACGGATTCTTATCCTTAATTGAGAAATTAAACATGCAAAAATTATGATTGGAGGTGCGGTGGTACCCCATGGTACAAAGTGAAAACGCCACCAATCTATTTCCATGATACGAGAGCGAGATGTTTTGCTAGGAAATAATTTCCTACAAACATTTAAGCGATTTACACAAGAAAATGAGACAAGAAGACTTATTTTCACAACATTATGTGATTATAAGATCATTGTCCAAAGACTTCTGAAACATTTTACCAAAAATACCTATTATTTTTCGCAGCTAGCGTGGTGATGAATCCAAACTTCAAATCCAAAAATGGCGGATAAGAGAATATTTGGTGATGCATTATTATCCTTTCGACAATATGGTTTGAAGCAAAAAGATATAAAACGATGGGATAATGATTTGTATTCATTCAAAATACAAGGAGAAGAACGAGTACCTCCGCAGGCTATTGCGGGAATTAATGATGAGCCTAATGGAGAATCTATTGAGGATGTTACAATAGAAGAACAAATATTACTCGAGGATATCAAGAAAAGATCCAAAGGAATTATAAGGAAAATTCTTTGGCATGGTGGGATAAGAACGAGCTCAAAGCGTCCTTAAAAGTTAAACCAGGAAAGGAGTACGAGTTCGCGAGATTCAAACCAATCCTTATGAATCGGGAGGATCGTGAGGATATGCATAAGATACTTAAGGAACATCTTGACCTTAAGTTGATGTCACCAGGAGTTTCTCCATATAAAACCCGAGATTCTTAGTCGAAACCATGGAGAAATCAAAAGAGGAAAGCGAAGACTTGTTATTAATTACAAGGGCATTAATAACATTTTGGAGTTCGATGGATACTATATCCCAAGTAGAGAACATCCGTTAATCGTATCAAAGGTGCCAAGATATTCTCAAAGTTCGATTGCAAGTCGGGTTTTTACCGATTAAGGTGGAGGAAGAGAGTAAGAAGTTCACGATTTTCTCACACCACAAGACATTATATTTGGAACGTGATGCCGATGGGATTGACTATTGCACCCCATATATATCAAAGGAAGATGGATAATCTTTTCAAATATTATTTTCAGTTTCATATTCATGTATATCGATGACATTTTGATCGCATCAAAGAACATGAAGGAGCATCTCAAACATTTGGAAATATTTTCGATGTTTGTCACAAGAAAGGATTAGTGCTTTCAGAGAAGAAGACAATGATTGCAACAAGACAGTTGAATTCCTCGGAATTGAAATCGATGAATCTGAATCATCCTACAAAGTCATATTGTAGAAAAGATACAAGGGTTTCCCGATACACTAAAAGACAAGAAGCAACTTCAGAGTTTCCTTGTAGTTGTTAATTTTGCTTTGGAATGTTCATAAAGAATCTAAAGCACATTATAGGAAGGTGTTTAGCCCATTGCTAAAAAAAAAAAAAAAAAAGATGTTACATTCAAATGAGAAGATGAACATCAAGAAGGAATAAAGCGAACTTAAAGAAGTTTGTAAAAAGCTTCCAAAACTTGCAATTCCACAAGATGAAGATGAATTGGTTCTATACACGATGCCAAAGTGACTATTGGTGGGCAAAATGTTCTTACAAAAGCTACACCAAACGGTGAAGTGCCATGCGCAGATATTGCAAATGTCTTTTTACGACATGAAGCAAATCGATGGCATATCAACGAGAAAGAATTCTTTGCAATGAAAGGCTTTCAAAAAATGGCCTCTATTTTTACTAGCTAAGAGTTTACTTTAAAAATTGATAATTCAAGTGTCAAAGCTTTTCAAAAACAAAATTGAATCAAAACCGAGAAAAGGCTAGATTACTTAGATGGCAAGTTGATTGTCAATATTATGATCATGATATTGTCATTATAAAATCTCATGAAAATGTTCTTGCATTTTTGACACGAGATGGAAGGATGCGTTGCTTGACGAAGTCCTTAAACGAGTAAGACATTTCAGGAAAACCTGGAGAGTCCGGAACAAGATTTTGGGACATTATGTCTCAATGAAGAAGTTCTTCTGGACGACTTTCAACAGTCCGGTGACCAAATCCATTTCTAGTCAAATGCGAGCATGCCGGTTCGCTCAAGGACAATTGCTTTTAGCACCGCAAGGGCCTCTCCTCCAGGTCGTATCTCCTACGATGCAAAAAAAGGGCGAATAGAGAACGGGGCTCTAACCCGGAGGTTATGGATTCAAGTACCATAATCACAAGTGTTGCAGGTGATGCATCCCCGAGGGTGTACAAATCGAACGAATGTTGAAGCTCCTGTGTCACAACCCGAGTCTTCAAGTCAACCCAACACCTGGGGTAAAGAGGGAGATTTGAATCTTAGGCCACAGACCGGCAAATCTAAGGTTCAAACCGACGAGATTAAGATTTCTCCAATGCGGGTATATCAACGACAATGGGAGAATTTGGTTACAAGAAGAGGTATTAACCCCGATAAAACAATGGTTGATATCTCGAGCAAAACCGAGTTTGGATGAAACCAGGAAGTCATCCAAATGAAGTACATGAATGGTATAAATTTGGAGCTCTAGCTTCAATCTATACGGTATCACCAGATTCCCGTAAATTTCAAAATTAACGAAATGGATTGGAAAAGCGATTTTACGAGACTTGGGCCAATAACCCACACTTGGCCGAGGAGATATTCGAACCAGTATTATATCGGTGCAACTCCTAAACCAAAAGAAAAGGCTTTAACGAAGCTTTTCACTTCATCAAGCTAAGAAGACCGGAGGGAAATGCTTTAAAATATATCAAGCGCAACCGAAAGAAGACTAGTACCAAGTGTTAGTAGGAGGAATTTCAAGATGAAGCTTCTACACGCATTTGCATGGGATCTTTGGGTTTGTTTAATGAAATGGACAAAGTCAAATATCCATTTAAGTTTTTCCAAAATTCAGCAAATGGATCTTTCCTCTTTGAATTCAATGACTAGATCAACAACGAGATTCGCAGAGGAGCTTTTCAAGACGAAGAGAAGAATTCTCTCTGGGAGAACAAGATTCCTAAGCGAGCAAAGAAACTTACCGAACATTCTATAACATGGCGCATGTTGGTCGTTGGATCAACCGGTTGGGAAAGGTTTAAATAACGACCGTTTTTCAAAATATGAAGTAATTAAATAAAAGATCTATAAAAGAACATCTTCTATAAAACATAGTCTATAATTAAAAATTTTGCATCTAAATAAATAAAAATACTTTATATCCGTAAATATTTGTCCACTAAAAATAAAACAACTTACAATTACAATAGTTCAAAATCATCAATAAAATAAAAAGTTTTCCAAAAAATTCAAATTTAAATAAAAATCATATCAAATTAACTAAAGTTTATTTCACTTTACATCCACCGCCTCCAATCCTCGCTCGGCTCCTCAACCTGAAAAGTTATGAAAATGATAGGGTGAGCTTCCACTTGCTCGAGGGATCAATTTGTCATTATATAATACAACATACAAGTATAATCAAAATAATATAACATGTAATTTTCCTCTATAATTTTCCTCTCGTAATTTCCTCCGACCGCCGCTTAATAAATTTAGTACGGCGGGCTTAACCCGAAGATCAACTTCGATCCCTGACCTATTTACTGGTCCCCCGACTAGTTCCTCCCGCATATCATATATAAATGAAAATACTCATACGAAGCATTATATAAAGACAAATATAGGAATTAAAATCCCTACCTCAATTGATTTCTTGTAATCCTCGCAATGTCTAAAGTAATAATCATAATCCTCTTGATTTTTGATTCCTACATAACTTATGAATTTATAAATAATAAAAATATTTAAGAAATTTGGTTAAGTTATAATAAAAATAAGGTATGAAAGAAAATATTTAAAAGATTTTTTTTTAGGCTTGAAAATAGGGTATGCTTTTGATTAGATGCACTTTGAAGATAGAGCTGAAAATTAGCATTGTATTTTTTAAAATACTTCAGAAATAGACTCAAAAGAAGAGAATGTTTTCAAAGGTTCAAAACAGAAAATGTTCGACAAATATAAAATCAATCTGAGTCTACATGTTTTTTTTTATAAAAAAAACTTAGAACTTGGCTGGGGGAATTTTTTTGTAGATAGAAAGAACAATAAAAACTCACATTTTTCTTGAAATTACCGATTGTTAATCAAATATCGTGATTGGTATTTATAAGCAATGGTTTAAAAAAATGAAATGTCAAATTACAAATTTTTACGTTAAAAATAATAAATCTACCTTTTTATCTTCTTGTAATTAAACTAATACCCTTCTTAATTACATAATTGTTGTTGTCTTTTAATAGGCTATTTATTGTAATAAATTCTAAATCAGTATTTGAAAGATATCCTGTTTTCATCTTTTCTCATTAGCTATCCCATTTTAAATACGTAATCGATATGTAAATTTTAATAGGCTTATTTATTGTTACAAAATTAAGTTTTAAATTATAATTTAAAGAAAACTATTTAATAAGAATTATGTTTTTTTTTCTTTTTAACGTTAGAAATCATAAATTGATATCCTTTCATCTACCATCATTAAGCTAGGAACTTTTCAAATCCATAACTGAAATTTCATTAAAAAAGGACTAATTAAATATAATATATTCTGATTTTTAAATTAAAAATCTGATTAGATAAAATTTAAGG
This sequence comes from Rehmannia glutinosa, assembly GCA_016081115.2. Lineage (NCBI taxonomy): Eukaryota > Viridiplantae > Streptophyta > Magnoliopsida > Lamiales > Orobanchaceae > Rehmannia > Rehmannia glutinosa. The sequence continues at coordinate 163,242 of JABTTQ020003149.1, read as the reverse complement.
TTAGAAACACTAATTGAAATTTCTGCACCAAATTATGAAATTAGGGTGTATTGAAAGAATTTGTATTTATAGGATGATTTTATGGAGTTTGGAGATAAGTAGGGTTTGTTAATAATAAAATAAAATAAAATCTTTTTTTCTAAATCTAATACGAGTGAAATTCTATCTTAATAGGGTTTAATAAAAATCGGATTGTAAAAGGAAAATGACGAATTATAAATATTAATATCTGATAAATAAAATTATAATTTATATAATAATTGAGAAATACGGGATATTACATACTATCCACCTTTCAAAAAATTTCGTCCTCGAAATTCGTTGTCTTACCAAAGTTCGAAAAAAATATGTAATTTTTTTTTACACGGGGATTCTTGTCTAATATTGAAAGTACACATGTAATAATACTTTAAAAAATATTGATGACTTGAATTTATAAAATGTACTTTTAAAACATGATAATATAAAATATTTCATTAATAAAATGAATAGTGTGACATAATAAATTGCGTACCTTGAGGAATCCGACGAGATATGGCGGAGGTGGATGTCACTAGATAATTTTCTTTAAAAATTTGAAAAGATATATATTTTTTTTCCCAAGTCTACAGAACCGTAGACCTGCTCTGATACCATTTGTAACGACCCATTTTTCAAAATATGAAGTAATTAAATAAAAGATCTATAAAAGAACATCTTCTATAAAACATAGTCTATAATTAAAAATTTTGCATCTAAATAAATAAAAATACTTTATATCCAGAAATATTTGTCCACTAAAAATAAAACACCTTACAATTACAATAGTTCAAAATCATCAATAAAATAAAAAGTTTTCCTAAAAAATTCAAATTTAAATGAAAATCATATCAAATTAACTAAAGTTTATTTCACTTTACATCCACCGCCTCCAATCCTCGCTCGGGCTCCTCAACCTGAAAAATTATGAAAATGATAGGGGTGAGCTTCCACTTGCTCAAGAGGGGATCAATTTGTCATTATATAATACAACATACAGCATAATCAAAATAATATAACATGTAATTTTCCTCTATAATTTTCCTCTCAGAATTTCCTCTGACTGCCGCTTAATAAATTTAGTACGAGCGGGCTTAACCCAAGATCAACTTCGATCCCGGACCTATTTACGGTCCCCCGACTAGTTCCTTTGCATATCATATATAAATGAAAATACTCATACGAAGCATTATATAAAGACAAATATAGGAATTAAAATCCCTACCTCAATTGATTTCTTGTAATCCTCGCAATGACTAAAGTAATAATCATAATCCTCTTGATTTTTGATTCCTACATAACTTATGAATTTATAAATAATAAAAATATTTAAGAAATTTGGTTAGGTTATAATAAAAATAAGGTATGAAAGAAAATATTTAAAAGATTTTTTTTTTTAGGCTTGAAAATAGGGTATGCTTTTGATTAGATGCAGACTTTCAAAATAGAGTGAAAATTAGCATTGTATTTTTAAAATACTTAAATAGACTCAAAAGAAGAGAATGTTTTCAAAGGTTCAAAACAAAAATGTTAACAAATATAAAATCAATGACGAGTCTACATGTTTTTTTTTTTATAAAAAAAAACTTAGAACTTAATTTTGTCGGGGATTTTTTTGTAGATAGAAAGAACAATAAAAACTCACATTTTTCTTGAAATTACCGATTGTTAATCAAATATCGATTGGTATTTATAAGCAATGGTTTAAAAAATGAAATGTCAAATTACAAATTTTTACGTTAAAAATAATAAATCTACCTTTTTATCTTCTTGTAATTAAACTAATACCCTTCTTAATTACATAATTGTTGTTGTCTTTTAATAGGCTATTTATTGTAATAAATTCTAAACTGTATTTGAAAGATATCCGGTTTTCATCTTTTCTCATTAGCTATCCCATTTTAAATACGTAATCGATATGTAAATTTTAATAGGCTTATTTATTGTTACAAAATTAAGTTTTAAATTATAATTTAAAGAAAACTATTTAATAAGAATTATGTTTTTTTCTTTTTAACGTTAGAAATCATAAATTGATATCCTTTCATCTACCATCATTAAGCTAGTAACTTTTCAAATCCATAATCGAATTTCATTAAAAATGACTAATTAAATATAATATATTCTGATTTTTAAATTAAAAATGCGATTAGATAAAATTTAAGGTTAGAAACACTAATTGAAATTTACTCGCACCAAATTATGAAATTAGAGTGTATTGAAAGAATTTGTATTTATAGGATGATTTTATGAAGTTTGAAGATAAGTAGGGTTTGTTAATAATAAAATAAAATAAAATCGTTTTTTTTTCTAAATCTAATACGAGTGAAATTCTATCTTAATAGGGTTTAATAAAAATCGGATTGTAAAAAGGATAATGACCGAATTATAAATATTAATATCTCGATAAATAAAATTATAATTTATATAATAATTGAGAAATACGGGATATTACGCTTTAAGCCCACCCAAACCCGACCGACAAGACCATGCGGCTCGAAAGGACAAGGGCCCGACTCACAAGACGCGTTACCTCGGGGACCACGCAAACTAAATTTTTAAAAGATTCCTGACAAACAACACATGGGTTGAGTCACGCGAAAGAAAAGGAAGAACCAAGGCGAGGCAATAATTCAGAGTATGACATAAGTAGTGACGTCTTACATATCAACAAGATTTGAAGTCCGCCTTTTGCGATGCGAACTTACCTCTATAAATTGCGGGAGTTGAAAGAAGGCGAGGACATCGAACATTTTCCTTAGTTTTCTTATCATAAAGTCTCGAGAAAGAAAAAATTGTAATTTTTGAGTGTTTTAGTTTTCAAGTTTTATGTGTTTTCGAGTGCAAGCCTCATCTATGAGAGGCTAAATTGGTATTCTCCTCCCAAAATGAGATTACTAATGTAATAAATATTTTTATAAGTTCTTAATAAAAAGAGGCTTTCTGCTTCAACATGTGTTCATAATGTTCTATTAATTCATCCTTTTTAAGAATTACTTATACGCCTAGAGTAGGAAACGAACCAAGGCTGTGCTGAACAGTTGCTAAAGGAGTCGGATAACTTGCAGATCATCTTCCATGAGGGTTGAAGTTGAACAATGAGGAGCTGTTTGAAGGATCTGGGGGAAGTAATTTTCCGACTGGTGGTGTTGCGAGCCATCTCACCCGGTGCTGTTTCGGTCAAAGAAGGTATAAATTTTAAGGGATTTATTAATTTTACGAAAGCATGTTGGGCCTGATATGGTTGTAATGGACTATTTTCATTTTCAGTCTAGAGACCATTTGTATACGGATTAATACTTGAAATAAGATCTTGATAGAAGTATGTCTTGTTGAGTTTATAGGCTGGAACCCTGACATGATCCATTTAAAACTTCTGAATAGAGACTGGATCTAAGTAGGTGTAACTATGCCACGAACAAAACAATTTACAGAAAATAAGAGTTCTTATTTCTTGAAAAAACAAATTGATTATGGAGTAAAATTTGATGTTTATTGAATATTGCAATAAATTTATCATTATGTAGTAATTTGCCACAAATTAGAGTTTAAAGGGATAACTAGAACTATTGTTATTAAAGAATAAAATCCTAGGGGCAAAATGGTCCAAAGTGTGCAAAGTGTAATTATTTTCATAGTTCAAGGTGCAAAGTGTTACGAATCAAAGTATAGGTCATGTGAAGTGTAAAAAGGGGTAAAGTTATGGTGGTTAAAAATAATTATCTCTTCTTAGTTTTATTTCAAAATCTTTATTTCTATTCAATCGGTCGACCTCAAGTTTTATCAAAGAAACTATCCGTTGAGCAACAAATAACTTTTCATGATTTTAAGGGACTAATAACCGAACTCCATGCCACTTTATCAGTATTTTTCATCGTCTTAAATACTTTTAGGGCATCATAAGCCACTCCACATTTTGAGTACATATTCACCAGACTACACCTAACAAAATCATCAAGTTCACCTCCAACCTTGATCACTATTGAATGGATTGCCTGACCAACTCTAAAAGCACAAGAGCTAGCGATTCCCTTTAAAATAATAGACAATATGTAATTATTAAAGCTCATTTCTGGACCTTCCATTTTGCAAAACAATCGTAAGACTGCCTCTCCATTTCTTGCCTGTGCATAACCATTAAGTAAAGTATTCCACAACACGTCATTTTTTCCGATATCATACAGAAAACATCATCCGCACATTCCATCTTCCCAGATTTGGAGTACAAGTCAACTAAAGAGGAACCAATATAAACATATGAAAGTACGCCAATCTTAACCACTTCTGCATGCATTTGTTTCCCAAACTCTAAATCTGAAGACAGTGAGCAACCCTTCGAAACAGTGGCCAAAGTAAATTCATTTGACCTCACATCCTCCCTCCTCATCCCACAGAACAACTCGACACTTTCCGCTCTATACCCTTGAGCTACAAAACCTGATATCAAAGTAGTCCACGACACCATGTCTTTCACTGGCATTTGCTCAATACATGGCGTGTGAAAATTTTAACTCCCGCATTTGGCATAAATGTTGATCAAAGAAACCCATAGATGTATATCAGGCTGAGTCCCACTTTGAACGATACAACCATGAATCACTTTACCTTCGCTCAAATGCATTTCAGCTGCACAGTCTCTCAGCATTCCGGAGTACCATTTAAGCTTATCTTTCCAATTTAAACTTTCCAAACTGCCCCTCGGGCTTCTACTCCTTTTCCTTCCCTAACTGAAACCTCTAAATAACAACTATGTGGTTCTTTTGACTTATGTCATGGACGTATCTTTTCTGGGTTTCTTCTATAACCAAACTCCTAGTTGGGCTTTCCCGTAGTTCTTAGAGCAACAATAGAAAAGGAGGACCAAAATCTAAGCGAATACAAGATATAAATTTTACTCGGGAAAAACGTCAAACACCTTCTAGGGACTACATGGAAATTTGACAAGATGCCATTGATTATGGTTTGAGGTTAGTTTCACACATATACACACATATATATATATATTGATGAACGTTAAAAATGTATAATTATTTTTGGTTTATATTATTATTTTACCTTATTAACATTATTAATAATATAAATTTATGATATTATTAATATGTTAGGAATAAAATAGGAAATCAATATAAAATTATATTTGGAATCATTTTTAGTGCGGTTCGGGTCAACGAGTATAACGTTCATTTCGACATGATTTTGGGATGATTCTTGAAGATATGGATTCACAATCCATCCATCTACGAGTTTTCGAGATATTGAAACCAAAATCAAAGTTTGGAATGATATTTTCTTGGGAAAAAATTAATCATAACTTGAAGATTGAAGGGTTGCTCATTTAGTTTCCGCAGGACTGACCAAGTTTGGTATTTTGGACATAACTCGGAAACTACAAGTTATTGTAGTTGAAATTGTAATCGAGTATGTGAAAATCATAGAGCTATAATATTGATGAAGATCCCAAAGTCATATTCGAATTTGTTGAATATTAAAAAATCCAAGAAGTTGTTGCACTAGTTAATCCTCTATGCCAACCACATCTCAATTATTCAACTATATATTGGCTCATGGTTGTTGGAATTCAATAAAACCGATTGAAAAATCAAGCTAACACACGTGACAATTGATTTGTAGAAGAAAAGTCAAATCATGGACAAAATGGCCAGTGAAAGAAGGTGACAAAGTTGGTATTGATTTTCATATTTTCTTACTTTTAATAAAAATAAAGAATAAAATAATTGAAAATTAATTTTGTGTTAGCTATAAATAGAGGGCATTAGCATTAGCCAAAAACAAGTTTTATGTAGAGGAAGTTAGAGTTAGAAGTTCAAAAAAAAAAAAATTCTTAAACTATAGTAAAATTTCTAGTATTTTATAAAATATTTGTTCGCCAATCTTTTGCTTTCTCTACTTTCATCATGTTTTTCTAAGTTTATTTTGTTGAGGAAATAGGGTGAAACTCTTGATGAAGGAAAATGAATGATTGTAGATTCATATTAAATTTCATTGTTTGTTTCATCAATTTGTTTTTAGCTTATACATTTTTGTTTGGTGGTGTTTCTTCATTTATGTATATCTATTGCACAAAGAAATACTTGGTTCCATTTAGTTAAATGTATGGTTTTATTTCAACCGACTACTAATGTGGATACCTTGATTTGTTGTAGACAAAAGAATGCATAAATATTTGATCCCATAAATAAGCATTGGTGTTATAAGATAAATTTTAATTGATGATACAACATGATCACCTCATTACATGATTTATATTTATATATCTTCCCATTGGAACCTTCATTGTATATGGATTCTAATAGTGGCAATCTAAGAGGTAAGAAAATATAATCGTTCATTTATCCGAAATCAAGAGTGAATCCTAATCCTCAACATTTCTATTACTTAAAATTCTTGTAATAAAAAATATTCTTACTAGTTTAAAATATATTTACTCATCACTTAAATAAGAACTATCATGTAAACTTCTATCAACTTCCCCGGATCGACCTCGGACTCTGAAAAATTTATTACTTGAGAAAACCTACACTTGGGTTTGCAACTTTAAAGTTGTAGCAAGTTTTTGGCGCCGTTGTCGGGAATGCAAGGTACGTTTCCAAGTTTGTGAATATTTTTAACAATAAATATTGTGTATTTGTATGGTTACATGGTGTCGTAGTCCAAATTCTCATCGTCTACTTAGAAATAACAGAAAATTGATTGAAATTTTGATTCACCTCCACACATACCAATTATAATATAATATTTGCATTGGACATCTAAAAATTGGCCTTGAGATTTGGCATTTATAAGCATTATAAATAAGTCCAAGTCCTCTCACAAAATCCACCTATTCTTTGAATGGATTAAAATTAAGAGATAGCTTGCAAAATCAAAATAAATAAGCAATACATTCCATCAAAATGTTCGCCCTAATTCGATTTAATTAGGGACGTCAATTCAATGCAATGTGCATTGAAAGTTTGATCGCTTCGTGTTTACAGCGTGCATCCGCAAAAAGGAGAAAACTCAAGTATTTTCAATAGGTCCGAACTAATAATATGTTTTTTTCATTGTGCCATTTTTTCTCTCGTATTATATCATAGTCGCTCGGATGTTTTCCACCTTCATTTATAAGATCACTTAGAATTTCCAAAAAAAAAAACTTAATTACTTTGAATAATAAATTCCCACCTAAGATTTTATTAAACATGAACGCATGCAAGGATTGCGGCTGCTATTGGTGATACACTAATGTATTTGAAAAGTGCAATAAGTCCCTCCGCCATGTTGGCTGATGGTTCTTTGTAAAGACGATGGTATATTTATATTGTCACTATTTTCGCAACAATGATTGTTTAAAAATTTGATACGAGTGAAATTCACCTTCTTTGTTCTTCCTAGCAAATGCTTAAGTATTTTAAAATGATATTCTTTTTCATGTCTTCATAAGTTTGTGTATTGGTGAATGTGTTTTTCTTATGAACATCTAGTGTTGTTGCAGGGACGTATCCTTATATGCTAGCTTCGCCTCTGTGTTGTTGAGTTGTTCGGTTCAAGTCTTGCCATCATATTATTCAAGAAATGACATGTGCCCTTATCTGAAAGATAAAGATGTAATTAAGTTTCCTCATACCATATATTAGCTTCAATGTAATTTGTCTTACTATCTATCAAGGCATTATTCATTGTTATAGGACCACGACAAAGTTGACACTAAGAATATCGGAAGAAAATCTTACCTTTAAACCGAAGGATACGGTCATAGTTTGTGCTTGAAATAAGGATGATGCCAGCTATCTCGAATTTTTAGTTTGCTCTTTTTACATATTTTGGGTCTATAAAAGCAGGGCTGCAATCCAATTTCCATTTCTATCCAAAACAAGAAGAAAAATAGGGTTAACTATCAAAGCAAATGTTTTCAAAAAAAAAAAAAAAAAAAAGTAAAAATCAAGATTTTCAAAAAGATCTGCAAAATGATGAATCTGAAAGAAAAAAATAAAAATATATTTTGAAACAAACGTCGTTCTTTGTAAAAGGGGTAAATAACCAACTATTTTTTATGGAAGAGAAAAATTATAAAACTGATACTAATGATAGTTATTTTAGTTCACTTAAAACTGATACTAATGATTTCGTAGAAAAAAATGATACTAATGATAGTTATTTTTTAAGAGGAAAAATTAGAAAATTAGTCCTGTAACTTTGGCAATTTAGACATTTAGTCCTCTAAATTGTCCTATTCCGAAATTAGTCCACTAAGTTTATAATTTTTTGAGATTAAGTCCGATTTTGGCGGAGCTCTTCAAAATCGCCGAAAATTGCTGACATGTCAATTAATTTGGGGATTTGGTCGATTTTGGTGGGAAAATTGCTTACCGGAATGTGATGTGTCATTTTAAATATATATATATATATATATAATGCACAATTAAAATACCCTTTTTGACCAAATAATGGAGGGAACAATTCTCCCATTTCCTCCAACTGCCCCATTTCCTTCCAAAGGCTAAATAAAAACAGAGCCCTCCATTCCCTAACCCTAAACCTTTCTTCTCTCATCTCATCACTCGTTGTCAAGAAATAAGCAAAATGTCACTTCGGTTTCTTCGACTAGTTGCGGTGGTGCCCGAGTTTTTGCCACTTTGTGGGAAACGTGGTCAACTTCGAACATCTTGGATGACAATCCCGGACGTAGGTTTTATGGTGCCAAGATTGGAAGGTATCATGTTTTACTTTCGAAGTTCTGAATTTTTCTTCTCTTCTTGGCCGAATTCTCGCAATTTTTTTTTTTGCTTTTTCATGTTTACGAGAAAATGGGTGTGATTATTTTTGTTGGGGAGACCCACCCATGTGCTTAAGGGCAATGACGTTGATTCCTGGATTTAAAACGAAAGGTAGTAGCTTTGGAGGAAGAATTCCAAAAGTTGCGTGTGGCCACAAGGAGCTCAAGAAGCTTAAGAAACTGAAATGGGTCTTGTTGCTATCATGGATGATTTTCATTGCCTTGTGGTTGGCTTAGTATAGTGGATTTGGTTATGGTGGGAGGAGGATAGGGCAACCTAGTTTGTTTGTTAGGATAAGTTGTTTTGGTTATGTTTTTCTATTTAATACCCTGTTCAATGTAGTGCTTAATTGTAAAAGTTGGTCATGTTTTGATTTGGTTCTGTTTTTTTGTAGTGGGTTAAGTTTGTAATTGTTAGCCAACCTGCCTTTGTTTTCCTGATTTAATGGATATGGAAGTTCAAATGACAATTCTTGTTGTGAATTTGATTGTTTTTGATAATTTGTAATTAACATATCTACCAAAACAGAACATGAAAATTTACAAATTAACCAATCTAAAACTGAACAATATAACCTGCAAATTAACCTGCAAATTTCATAGCCATAGAGTCATGATCCATTGTTTCAATACATTGCCAAAAGTTGCAAACCAATCACAATATATTGCCAAAAGTTGCGTATCAAGCACAATACATTGCCAAATGCGCATACAAAAATACATGTGTGAAATTTGCGACAAAATACAATTGTCAAATTTGCATTAATCAAGTTTCTTGACATTGTTGACTAAATGTCACAAAAAATCCTCCAACATTCAAATGGTTGATTGAACTTCACTTCTTGGTTTTCTTCATCTTTGATGGTTTAGCTTGAGACAGAGCAGATGTGAGGTCCTGGAGGCTAACATATTTCTTTCCTCCTTTAGTGATGACTGACTTTGTGATGGTGCTACTCTGGGATGCACACCTCTCAATGCTTGGAATGAATTGTCCTCCAACAAATGGAGTCGACACCTAGTGTTCACCCTTGGCATATGGACTTGACCCTGTTGAAACTGCTGGTACATAGATGGTTGTGGCATTTGGAGTGTAGTAGCAGGTGCTGCTGGGGGCATTGGTGCTTGCATTGGTGCTTACATTGCTTTGGTGGTATAAACAATTGTTTCTTGGCCGCAACCTGTGTCAAAGCATAAACAAAAGCTATAATTTTTGATCCCATCTTCTCTGACCACATGTCCCTTCCTTCGATTGATGTGTACTTTGATCCATCGTGAACATGAAATCGGAAGTTCCATTGATCCGATTTCATTGGAACACATTCACCAACCTTCTCACTATTTTTGTCAAGTATCTTCTCAGTATCTTGGGACGGAAAGAGCCTTTCCATTTCTCATGTGCTCTGTCTCTATTCTTCCGCATTCTACACATCAAGTATTCCATCAACCACTCACACATTGAAACAATTGGTTTATCCCTTGCCTCCGAATGTTTGAGTTAAGAGATTCACAACCATTGTTCAATAGCATGTCACATCTGCTATAATCGGAAAAGTGTGATCTACTCCATTGTTGTGGTGGCTTATCATTAAACCACTCATAAGCACTCTCGAGACACTTTTTTCATAGCATCCATTCTCCTACCAAATTCATTGATTTGTGGCTTTTGCAAAGATTCCACAAAGGCGGACTTAAGAGCTTGTCCTCTAAAACCAAAGATTCTTTTATTGTTAATGGCATGATAGTGAATCGCTTTCCTTAACTCATCCTTAGAAGAAAAAACATACCCAGGCCAAATGTAGGATTAAACACTTGAGATGGATTGAAAATAGGATGTCTATTTCCCTCACCTTCACTATCCGAGTCCCTATCGATTTTAAGTCATCATCACTCCTTATAATATCATCCTCCCCAGAGTCATCATTTAAGTCATCATTCGCCCAAACCCTCCTTTTCAACCTCATCATCCTTGTTCAACCACTCTACTTCAAAATCAACATTTTCATTATATAACTTAGAATCATCTATCAGTGTCGATTCTTCAATGTAATCACCCACGGTGAAGGACTCATCATCCTCTTCATTTACACCCTCCTCACTCGTGCTCTCTAAACCATTAAGCTCCTCACTCTCCTCACCCCGGGCCATCTAATCCTAGTTGTACATCATTTAAGTTCACCTCGGTGCAGAGCTAGATTGACTACACTACAATTCCCCCAATCATCGGTATATATGGTTAGTTCCTAGAGGTCTTTATAATTTCTTCACAAATCCTAATCAAGTCGAGTCATCTTTTAGAAATATAAATCCTCCGTAAATCAATATATAAAACCTCATAGTTCTTTAACACCTTTTTGTTCTGCAATTTCTTAAATGCATCCAAAAAATCAAATTCAAAATCATCAAATTTATAAGCAAATCCACCAACATAATCGAGAGGAAGGGTGATGGATGAACTTACCCCTATAGTAAAAAGTGACAGTAAGGAATCGAGATTTACTGTCTGGAAAAGTTAAAAAAATGTCAAAAAAATATTTTTATATATTAAATAATATTAATAATATTATTATTGTACAAGACAACATGGCCATGTGGGGAATCTTGGAGACAAGGATCCATATATGGTCCCCCACTTCATTGAAGACAAAGAATTCATTAAAAACCAAACAAAATCCTACCTTTACTGATAAAGCACATTTAAATCTACCAAACCCATCCCCCAACACTTCTATTTACATCGAAAGAAAAGAGTATAAAAAAGGAAGAAGGGACGAAAATCACTGTACCATAATCAGGTGGGGGTAAATCGAAGTCCTCTGATGGACGAATCTTCATGCTAATCTCAGAATGTTTTTTGATTCTTTACAGGTTGCTCGTTTGTATGTTCACTTGGAGATTAGGGCTTTTTATTTCTGTTTTGTTTTTTACAGAATGGGTTTTGGGGTTTGAGATTTTAACTTGTGGTTGGAGTGTGGTTAGTTTAGGTTAGTTAGGGTTAAGTTATGGTTTGGTTAATATAATTTGCTGATTTGGTATTTTATTTTTCCTCATTTTGCTCATTAAATTCCGGTAAGCAATTTTCCCACCAAAATCGACCAAATCCCCAAATTAATTGACATGTCGACAATTTCCGGCGATTTTCAAGAGCTCCGCCAAAATCGGACTTAATCTCAAAAAATTATAAACTTAGTCGACTAATTTAAATAGGACAATTTAGAGGACTAAATGTCTAAATGACCAAAGTTCCAGGACTAATTTTCTAATTATCCCTTTTTTAAGATCTATTTAATTTCTATATCTATTTTACTTAATATAAATATAGACGTGAATTTTTTAAGATCTATTTCATTTCTATATCTATTTCACTTAAAATAAATATAGATGTGAATTTATTTTGTATCTTATCGATGCATAAAAATTCCAAATCTTAGTTCTTAGATCTGAAGAAACCAAGAATGAAAACAAAAATCACATTCTCTAATAAAAAATAAAAATAAAAAGAACAAGCTAGAGAAATACCAAAAAAAAAAAAAAAAACAAAGTTTTCTCTTTTTTTTTTCGATCGACAGAGAAATAGATGAGTAAGAATTGAAGAAATGTGAGCAGATCTAACCAGTTGTTAAAATCAAAATCTAGATCTTAAAAAAGTTCATTCTTTTCTACATATCCAAATGAGTAATTCAAAAACGAACCTATACATAAAATTCATTCGAAAAAACTTAAGAAAACAATTCATCAATTATGTAGCTGTTGATTATAAATTGTGTTCGGAAAAACATTACAGATATGGGAGGTATTCCAATATTTTTGTAATGAGAAATGAACCTGCGACGACCAATGAGAGAACTAAAGTGGTGAAGAGAGAAATGAAGCGGTGACAAGAAAAGCAACAAATGTAGTTTCAAGGGTTTTCTAGAGTTTTGGAAAACACAAAAATGAAAGTGTTATCAGACGGACGCAGAATTTGTTCTTGGGGCAAAATCCGAGGCGGTCTTTGGGCGCGCGATGGTGCTGCCACAAGACAGGAGGTTCTCCCCTACGGCTTTCGGGCTTTTTTTTTTTTATTATATATGTATATATACAATCAATGGCGGAGATAGGGGCCAACCCGGTCCCTCCTTTTTTAAAAAAGAAATCACTAGATAAAATTTTTCAATTTTTTTGGTTAATATTTATGTGTATTTTTTTAGCTTTTTTATTTGACCTACCCAAATTTCGTGTATCGGCCTACCCGTGACAATTCCTAGGTACGCCATTGTACCCAATTTCTTGTATCGGCCCACCCCGTGATAATTCCTAGGTATGTCATTGTATACACGAAATTGGGGTGGGCCAGGATAAAAAAAACTAAAAAAACAACACATAAATATTAACTTAATTTTTTTAAAAAAAATTACCTTAATTTTTTTAAAAAAAATAGGTACCGGGACCTAGGACCAACTCGACAAAATCAAATCTAATATAAATAAAAAAAAATATACAAGTTTTTATAACTAATTAAATGAAATTGGGGGAGGGGGCAAGATATTTGATTTATATTTATATATACTATATTAATTTATTAAATAATATATTATAGGGGTTCAATCGCAAAATGAGGGTGGGCGGTTGCCACTACCAAATTTCAGTGTTATTTAGGGGTGTTCATCGGTAAAATCGAATCGAAATTTCGGTTAACCAAAAATTTGGTTGGTTAATATACAAAACCGAATACCGAACTCTATTAAACAACTCGGTTTGATTAAAATCGAAAAAACTCCGATTATTTTTTTTTTTTGGTTTTACGGTTTAACCAAAAATTAGAAAGAAGAAAAAAAGAATGGAAAAGGAAAATAGAATTTGCAAAATTTTGATATGCCTACAAAGAACCAAACAACAAGATTCGTCTTTTTTCAAGCTTTATCATGTTTTTCAAGTTTTTTTGCAGAAAAATGGGGATTTTTGTAAATATCTCAGGAAAACAACAATTATATGTTGAAAACTTAAAATCCACTTCTTGGAAGCTTGAAACAGCCGATAGGAATCGAAAGACCCACTTTTTGTAAATAAGCTTAAAATAGCCGATTTGGGTGATGACAGTCTATAGGAACCGAAAACCGCCAATACTTGACGGACGGTGATGGAAGCTTGGCCGCCGGACAGGAACAGAGAAGAAGTAGATGTGGAAGGACAAATTGAAATTAGCCAAGACAACATATGTGTTTGCTGTTTAACCTTTTGGAGATAGGGGTTTTCTTTTTTTTGTTGCATATCAACATATGTGTTTGCACTTTACATTTTAGGAATAATAATAATAATAAAAAGTTTGGTTTTCGGTTTGGTTCGGTGAATCGAAACCAAAATTTTGTATAAAAAATTAAAAACCAAATCGAAATTTTCGGTTCGATTTGGTGCGGCCACGTTAACCAAACTGTGAATACCCCTAGGGTCATTTGGTAGGACTTATTGGGCAGGAATAGGACCAATTTTATTACATATCCAAAATAATATTGTGTTTGGTTCAAACCAACTTAGCCTAGTAAAAGGCAACGGCCTGACATGTATTACGTTCTCCACAAGGATAGCCCATCCCACTACCTGACCCTGATCCATAATTAGGCTCATTCAGCAGCCCATATTAATAAATTAAAAGACTGAAATAACCCTCCTATATAAATACGATATCGTTAACCCTAACACCCCCTCGTCTTACAACAGAAACAAGAAGCGCCAATTACTATATGCTCCTCAACCTTTATTTCTGGCTAGACAAAACATTTTCATTTGAAGGTTGTATGCCAACGGCATACCCCAGCATCCTAATTACTTTTTCATTTGCAGGATTATTTTTAATTCCAAACCGTTATTATATTTTTCTTAAATGTATAATAACTATATAATTATGTTGGTGTTGAAATTTTATATTTCAACCATATTTATTTTTTTGCCTTTATGACCATACTTCCACTTAACAATTTATTAATTCAACTAACCCATATCCCATGTTCTAAACTCTAACTCTTGTTTTCTCTCTTTATCTTGTACATTCCACTAACCCATATCCCATGTTCTAACCCATAACATGTTTATCTCTTTATCTTGTACATTCCACTAACCAATGTGCTAACATATTATCCATGTGCTAACCTACTAATCCATTAACATTTGTTAGTTTAGTGCTACTTTGTTGGATGTGTTTTACAGGTGGAATACTTTGTTGGATGTGTTTTACGGGTGGAAGGATGTCTTCTACTTGTATATAAGTGACCAAAGGCCGGAAAAACGTAGAGCCATTGTTGAGAGCTTAAGGACATAAAAAGAGTCGGTCCATTTTTCTTTGGAAGGTGTCAAGTGTGTTCGAAATGTGACGTCACACTTGGCAACACCTTCCTCGTAACTTGTTTTTCTTGTGATTTTCGAGAGTGCCTTTCTTTTGTAGTGGAGAGCTATATAGATTGAATCGAGGAATCTCTCATTTACAAAGATGAATGTAATTTTTTGAGCAAGATCAAAGGGAGCTTTTGTCTTGTTTTTTACTTTGTATTTTGTACACATTCCACTTAGTGAATTTTTGGCCTAAGGCTACCGACGAGTATATTTTTATATACTTGTGCAAAAACCAAAACATTGTGTTCATTTTCATCTTGCTATATTCATCTTTCATCATATTAATGTGCATTATGTTTTAGACATAAAGTCTTCCATTGTGTTATCCGAGGTGTTGGCAACACTTCGCACAACACTCACCGCAACTTGAATTCACCCCTTTAAATTCTTTCAATTGGTATCGGAGAACCTACACTTGACGCTACTAAGTGTGATCCTGTGTTGTTTTGCGAGTGTTTTACAATGGAGATCCAAGAAGTTCATTGATTCGCCTCCTATTCTTGATGGTACAAACTATTCCATTTGGAAAGTAAAAATGAGGGCTTACATAAAATCACTTGATGAACGTGCGTGGCGATCTATCCTCACCGGATGGACTCCTCCTAAAGTAATTGATGAAGATGGTGATGTTATTTCCAAACGTGAGATTGATTGGACAAATGATGAGATTCAAGTGGCCAACTTTAATTCCAAGGCACTAAACTCCATATTTTGTGCCGTGGATATGAATCTTTTAAGGTTATCTCAAATCGCATTTCGCAAAGGATGCATGGGATGCCTTGCAACTTCATTGTGAAGGAACGAAAAGTGTTCGAAGAACCAAGTTGAGACTCCTTACAAATCGGTTCGAAAATTTGAGAATGGACGAGATGAGACCATAGCCTCATACAATGCCAAAATTTGTGATATTGCTAATGAGTCTCAAGCACTTGGAGATCCCATTAGTAATGAACGATTGGTAAGCAAAGTTATGCGGTCACTTCCGGAAAGGTTTAATGTCAAGGTTTACACCATCGAGGAAACTAAAAATACAGACACTCTTCGACTCGATGAACTTATTGGAATTTTGCAAACCTTTGAGTTGAATTTGGCGCACAAGTGGATCATCAAACACGAGACAAAAGAAAAATATTGCTTTTCGACCACAAATCTGCCGGCTAGTGGTGTTGCCCAAAGTGATGCCAACACTGGCGATGTATCACCTCCTGGAGGAAATAAATGAATCAGATCTTGGGGAAGATTCTATTGCCTTGCTCACAAAGAAATTCAATAGTGCTCTTAAAAGGATAAACAAGGGCAAGGATTTCAAAACTCCATTCAAAGGTTCTAAACCTATGAAACAATTCGACACTTCTTCCTCAAATCCACCTAAAAGGCCGATCATACATTTGAAAATCCATTCTATAAACCTAGAGAAGTGGATTCGGTGCAATGTCGAGCTTGCAAAGGTTTTGGCCATTATGCAAATCGGTCTTGTGCGCAAACACGCTTAGAAAGAGGCATGAATTTGTGTGTTTCTCTAAGTGATGAAGACACCGATGAAGAAAAAGTAGAGGAAGAAGAGAATTGTAAAGGATTGTTCACAATTGTTGCTAAGAATTCGTAAGTGTTGCCTAAGTGTGACGACACACCTCGGACAACACTTAACACAGTATTCGATTCTGATCAAGTTCATACATGTTTTACTTCTTCTAACTTTGTGGATGCGGAGATGACAATTTTGTGATTCTTGAGATGATGATGAAGATTTAAAAAACATGTGTGAAAAATTGTCACAAGAGAATGAAGAACTAAAAAGTTACGTTTGGAAGGTTAGAGGTTCTTTTGACCAAAAGGATAAAGAACTTGATTTGGTAAAATCGTAACTTCAATATGTTCAAAAAATTCTAAACAAATTCAATTCTAAAGACAACCGTCATTGATGATATATTTTCAAAAGCTAGATTTGATAAGTCCGGATTAGGATTTTCCAAAAAGACTATGTCTTCTTCGAATCATGATTGCAAACTTGTTGGGTTTGTCAAAGAAAAAGGTAAGTCTGTCACTTCTTCATCGAAAAGGCATTATGTTTGTCATTATTGCTTTGTTCCGAGGTCATATTCGACCATTTTGTTTCAAACGAAAAAGGATAGACAAAGCAGTCGAGTGTTGCCTAAGGTGACACGTCACACACCGCATAACACCTCAAGAAAAAATGTTAATTCTTCAAGTAACTCTTCCAGTTGAGTTGTGATGATGAATGTAATTCATCTTGTCATGTTGTTTACACTTCATTAAGATCTAACATTGATGTTACTTGGTATTTTGATAGTGGTTGCTCTCATCATATGACAGTACTAAATCTTACTTGACTGATTATGAAGTGTATGAAGGAGGAAGAGTGAAATATGGTGGGGGTGCAAAAGGAAAGATAATTGGTAAAGGAACTCTTAATGTCAAAGGTCTTCCTAAACTAAAAAATGTTTTTCATGTCGAAGGACTTCTTGCTAATTTAATTAGCATAAGTCAATTGTGTGATGATAATTTGCATGTGAAGTTTGATAAAGAATCTTGTTCAATTTTTGATAGCAACAATACTTGTGTCATGGCTGGTACTAGATCATCGGATAATTGTTATTTACTTGGCAATGTTCAAACTTGTAATCATGTTGAGTTGGATGAAAACATGCTTTGGCACCAAAAACTTGGACATGTTAATTTTCGAAATATGCAAAAATTGATCAGTTTTGATGCAGTAAGAGGTTTTCCTAAGCTTACTTTTAAAGGTAAAGTATCACATGTTTGTGGACCTTGTCAAAAAGGAAAACAAACAAGGGTGTCTCACCAAGTGATACAACACTTCAACACCTCACACTGTTTTGAATTAATGCATATGGATTTAATGGGTCCAGTCGAGGTTGATAGCTTAGGAGGGAAGAAATACATCTTTGTATGTGTTGATGATTTTTCTAGATTTTCATGGGTTGATTTTTTAAGAGAAAATCTGAAACTTTTGAAGCATTTAAGAGACTTTACACTGATTCGTGAATATGCATGGTTCTAGCATTGCAAGAATTCGAATCGACCATGGAAAGGAATTTGAAAATATTTTATTTTTTGAATTTTGTGATAAAAGGGAATTTTCCATGAGTTTTCTACTTTCAAAACACCTCAACGAAATGGGGTGGCCGAAAGAAAGAATTGAACTTTGCAAGAAATGGCCCGAGCAATGTTATTTTCAAAAATATTTCAAAAAGATTTTGGGCGGAAGCTTTGAACACAAATATGTCACATTTCTAATCATGTATACTTGAGACCCTGGTTCAACAATGACTTCTTATGAAATTTTGAAAGGAAAGAAACCGAATCTTAAGTATTTTCATGTTTTTGGTTGTGTGTGTTATATCTTGAATGACAGAGAATACTTGGGTAAGTTTGATTCCAAAAGCGACAAAGGCATGTTTCTTGGATATTCTAAAAATAGTCATGCTTATAGGATTTATAATCTTCGGACTAGAACAATCCAAGAAACTCGATGTAGTTTTTGATGATTTGTCAAGTTTGGGAAATAAATCGAGAAGAAGATATTGCGATTTGCTTGATTACTCAGAATTGTGGAGAAACCTGTTTCTGTTTTGGACCGATTCACAGGATGTTACCAGGTGAGATGTCACCTCGGACCACACCTTCACGCTGAATGCACCGAATGTCAAATTGATCCAAAAGGTGATACCGTAGTGAGACATCACCTCAGGCCACACCTTCACGAGAATGCGGTGAGCATCAAGTTGATCCAAAAGATGATCTTTCAAGTGGATGAAAATCTTGCTCATGTACGAGAGAGATCCTCCAAGGAGAATTCAAAAATATCATCCAACATCTCAGGTCATAGGAGAAGTGTCGATCGTGTCGAACTAGAGGAAAAGAAATGGTGAATTATCGTGATATGGTTAGACCATCTTACTTCTCTTCTATGTGCTTAATAGTGAGTTCGCATGCTTTGTTTCTTCTATTGAACCTAAGAATGTGAATGAAGCTCTTAAGGATGAATTTTGGATCAATGCTATGCATGAAGAATTAAATCAATTTGTGAGAAATGATGTTTGGGATTTGGTTCCTCGTCCGACAATGTTAATGTTATAGGCACTAAATGGATTTTCAAAAATAAAAGTGATGAACATGGTAACATTGTTAGGAACAAGGCGCGGTTGGTTGCACAAGGCTACACACAAGTAGAAGGTGTTGATTACGATGAAACATTTGCACCTGTTGCACGGCTTGAATCAATACGTTTGTTATTGTGTATTGCATGCTTTCTTGATTTTAAGCTTTACCAAATGGATGTCAAAAGTGCTTTTCTTAATGGTTTTTTGAATGAGGAAGTGTATGTTGAACAACCAAAAGGGTTTCAAGATCCACACAAGCTTGATTATGTCTTCAAACTAAAGAAAGCTTTGTATGGATTAAAACAAGCCCCAGGGCATGGTATGAAAGATTGATTTCCTTGTTCAAATTGGTTTCAAAAGAGGTGGAGTTGATAAAACTCTTTTCATTAAAAAAGATAGGCATCATATGACTATTGCTCAAGTATATGTGGATGATATTGTATTTGGTTCGACTTGTGAATCCCTGCGTAATAGTTTTGTTAATTCTATGTCTTCCACATTTGAGATGAGTTTGGTTGGTGAGCTTAATTTTTTTCTTGGATTGCAAATTAAACAATTACCAGATGGTATTTTTGTGTCACAATGTAAATATGCCAAAAATCTGGTAAAGAAATTCAGTCTTGACAGCAGCAAACACATGAAAACTCCTATGAACACAAGTCGAAGTTGTGTAGGGAAGCGGGCCGAAGGTGTTGACAACACCTTATACAGAGCATGATAGAAGTTTACTTTACCTCGACAACAAGTCGCCCGGACCTTATGTTTAGTGTTTGTGTTTGTGCTAGGTACCAAGTGACCCTAAAATCACTCACTTGAATGTCAGAAAAGAATAATCAAATATGTGAGTGGTTCGGTTGATTTAGGATATGGTATACTAAGGACACTAACACAAATTTGGTTGGCTTTAGCGACTCAGTTAGGCGGTGACTTGGATGATAGGAAAAGTACTTACGGTGGATGTTTCTTTAAAAATAATCAGTATCTTGGTATAGCAGAAAAACAGAATGTGTTTCTCTTTCTCTTTCTTTGAATCAATATGTGGTCTTGGTTCTTGTTGTACTCAATTGATTTGGATGAAACAAATGCTTGATGATTATGGTATTTCTAGTGATATATTAACCATGTATTGTGACAACTTAAGTGCTATAGATATCTCTAGAAACCCGGTGCAACACTCCCGTACTAAACACATTGATATTCGACACCATTTTATACGGGATTTGGTTGAAAAAGATTTAATTCGCATTGATCATGTTGCCACTGAAAATCAGTTAGCAGATATTTTCACTAAATCATTGGATTTTGAGAGATTTTCCAGTCTTCGGAAATCTCTTGGATTATGTGTGCTTTGACTGCTTGTGTTGCCTCAGGTGATACGACACTTTTTGTAACACCTGTTCATTTTTTTTTTTTTAGGTTTTTTAGGCATTTTGCATAATATCTTCAAGGATTTCATATTATGTGTGTCATCTGTGAAACTTTTTCAGTTGGATTCAGATTTATTTTTATGGCCAAAAATCGGATTTAATATACTTCAAATACTTGCACATAATTCTTGCTTTCTTTCAAAAAAAAAAAAAAAGACAAATCGAGACTATACTCCGCTTTTTGATGTTGCTTAGTAACTAGAAGCATTCATGTGTCCCATGTTTGTCTTTTTTACGTAAACGGCGACTCAAATATGAGTATGCAACAACACTCTAGAGTTTCCGATGAAAAATTCCTAATTGAAACCTAGTTGAAGTTTCGAACGTCTTAAAAAATGCAAAAATTAAAAAAATATTTGAGATTGTATGAATTTGTGCAAGGAAAATTCCTCATAAATCTGAGTATGGCCATGAATTTTCGAATTTGATGATATCCGAAAAAGTGTTTAGCCGGATGTGGCCACACCTTCTATGAACACCTTATGATATTTTTTATTTTTTTGTGTGTGCTTGCTTGCATATTTTTTTTTTTCGTTTTATTTTCAGATTTTGCAAATTTTAGGCATAATTAGGACATGCATAAATAGTGAGTATATTTCTAATTTGATTTTCGGAGAAAATATGTGGCGATTACTCTTTCTTACTCGTTTTCCCATATAACTTGGTGTTTATTGTCAAAACCGGCTTGAAAAATGGGGAGTTTAATCAAAATCGGATATTTACGACACTTAGTGGACTTTTTATATGGTTAATATATTGCCTTGAAATTCATAAGTCCATCAAGTGTTTTTCACATCAAAAGATATTTTCGAGATAGTTTGAGTATCGTTCATTTTTTTCTTTAAAAAAAAATCTTCAAAAAAAAAAAAAAAAACTTTCATCTTCTTCAAGTTTCCTTCTTTATGTACTCTATGATTTTCTAAACTATTTTTCTTTCATTTGTTTCTTCTTCCTTTTATTGTGTTATTTTTGTTCATAATGTTGAATCAAGTATTTTTTTTGAGGGGAGATATGTGTTCCTTTCGCACAAAAAAAAAAAAAAAGAGAAGAATAAGCACAAAAACAGTTTGTGAAAATCGAGCATGAACATTGGTGAAGAATGTGGCAATCAAGATGTTGCGGCTTGTGTTGGCAACATCGCTGCAACACCGGAGGTGTTGCGAAAGACGTTGACAGTGTTGACAACATTTTTGGCAACACCGAAGGAATTTGGGTTGTTGAGAATGAGATGATGGTCTACGTATATAATTAGGTTATTAGACTTCTTGTTGTTAGTTTTAGGGGAGTTTATTTTATTTATTGTGGTATATGGTTTGTTGGGATAATATTGTTCTTGTGTAGGTTTTGTCCGAGAAAGGCAAAAAAGGGGGAGATTGTTGGTGTTGAAATTTTATATTTCAACCATATTATTTTTCGCTTTTTATGACCATACTTCCACTTAACAATTTATTAATTCAACTAACCCATATCCCATGTTCTAAACTCTAACTCTTGTTTTCTCTCTTTATCTTGTACATTCCACTAACCCATATCCCATGTTCTATCCCATAACATGTTTATCTCTTTATCTTGTACATTCCACTAACCCATGTGCTAACATATTATCCATGTGCTAACCTACTAATCCATTAACATTTGTTAGTTTAGTGTTACTTTGTTGGATGTGTTTTACAGGTGGAAGGATGTCTTCTACTTGTATATAAGTTTCGACCAAAGGCCGGAAAAACGTAGAGCCATTGTTGAGAGCTTAAGGACATAAAAAGAGTCACCAATTTCGGGCTTTCTTTGGAAGGTGTCAAGTGTGTTGTAAGTGTGACGTCACACTTGGCAACACCTTCCTCGTAACTTGTTTTTCTTGTGATTTTCGAGAGTGCCTTTCTTTTGTAGTGAGAGCTATATAGATTGAATACGAGGAATCTCTCATTTACGATGAATGTAATTTTGAGCAAGATCAAAAGGGGAGCTTTAGTCTTGTTTTTTACTTTGTATTTTATACACATTTCACTTAGTGAATTTTTGGCCTAAAAGCTACCGCACGAGTATATTTTTATATACTTGTGCAAAAACCAAAACATTGTGTTCATTTTCATCTTGCTATATTCAGTCTTTCATCATATTAATGTGCATTATGTTTTAGACATAAAGTCTTCCGTTGTGTTATCCGAGGTGTTGGCAACACTTCGCACAACATTCACCGCAACTTCGTAAATTCACCCTTAAATTCTTTCAAATTATATTCTATATTTATTTAAAAATAAACTTATATTTTTTAATAACTTCTTTGGTGCGTAATTATGATATATTGTTCGTAATTGAACATATATGATTTAAAAATCAAATTAAATTTATATTTATGTTACAATTGTTTTTTGAGATTCCATATTTTAGAATATAAATAATTAAAATAGTTTTTCTTAATATAAAACTCGTGCACCGCACGGGTGGACCGCTAGTTTGTACAGAGGCAAAATCGTATCCCATTAGGTTGGTGAAGACAAAATGTGTAGCCTTAGAGGTATCAAGTGGTGGCCTACCATTTCAAGACGGTCCTAGTAGTATGAGTTGGGCCCCAATTGGACCCAATATACAAAGCCGGCCCAGCCCGCCCGGGAGCTCGGGACCGGGTTCAGCCCACCTCTTGATGGAATAAGGCTTCAACAATTATAATATAAACAAATTTTATATGAGAAGTAAAAAAATAAAACTAACAGAACAATGCAAATACCCTTAGTTTGGATGGATAATTATTGAGAAAATTGTAATATTAGTCCACAAGATTTTAGTGACTGTAATTTAGGTCTCATGGAATCAAAATAGTCCGTTTTGTTGCAAAATTAATCCCGTCATTAACTTTTTTCGTAAAGTTCTTTTGCAATTTTGGTCCCATAGTTGTTGTTGTTGTTGTTGTTGTTGTTGTTATTATTATTATTATTATTATTATTATTATTATTATTATTATTATTAGGGAAAAATAATTTAAGCAACCTATACTTAGGTACTTTTGACACTTTGCAACCTACATTATTTTTTTTGGCAACTAACAACCCGAACTATGCGTATTTTCTAGTTTGCAACCTCCGGTAGACCAAAAGGGGAATATTCTTAAATATTCTCTCACATGACTTGCATGTTTATTTCTTAAGGGCATTTTCATCTTTTTCAATTGATTTTCTTTAGTTTCTAAATTTTTATTTTATTTATATTTTTTTCATCTCGATACTCCTACCCTCCCCGTGCACAATAAAGAGAGTTTGCACCAATTTTAAGTTTTCTCTTATTTTTGGGAATACACCTTTCTTCTCGATTTTTGGTTGGATTATGAGCTTCCAATCACCTGCACCTCTTTGTTGATTATCCTATTAGTTTGGATGTTACCAATTTTTTGGTTTGTGTTTATAAAAGTAAAAGAAAAATTTAGAAACTAAAGAAAATCAATTGAGAGAATATTATAAGAATATCCCCTTTTGGTATGTCGTAGGGTGCAAATCGCAAAATGCGCATAGTTTGGGTTGTTAGTTGCCAACAAAACAAATATAGGTTGCAAAGTGTCAAAAGTGACTAAGTACAGGTTGCTTAAAAAATTATTATTATTATTATTATTATTATTATTATTATTATTATTATTATTATTATTATTATTATTATTTTGCAATTGAAACTAAAACTGCAACTATTCCTATCCTCTGGAACAAAAAATACAGTTATCCTTTAAACTATAAGTAGTATCGTGGACTACTTTGATATAAGGTTTTGTAGCTCAAGGGTATGGAACGGAGTGTCGAGTTGTTCTGTGGGATATGGAGGGAAGATGTCAGGTCAAATGAGTTTACTTTGGCCACTGTTTTGAAGGGTTGCTCATTGTCTTTCGGATTTAGAGTTTGGGAAATAAATACATGCAGAGGTAGTTAAGATTGGCGTACTTTCAGATGTTTATATTGGTTACTCTTTAATTGACATGTACTCCAAATGTGGGGAGATGGAATATACAGATGATGTTTTCTGTATAATGACGGGAAAAAAATATTGTGTTGTGGAATACTTTACTTAATGGTTATGCACATGCAGGAAATGGAGAGGCAGTCTTACGATTATTTTGCAAAATAGAAGATCCATAAATGAGCTTTAGTAATTACACATTGTCTATTGTTTTAAAGGGAATCGCTAGCTCTAGTTCTTTTAGAGTTGGTCAGGCAGTTCATTCAATAGTGATCAAGGTTGGAGGTGAACTTAATGATTTTGTTAGGTGTAGTCTGGTGAATATGTACTCAAAATGTGGAGTGGCTTATGATGCCCTTACAGTCTTTAAGACGATGAAAAATCCTGATATAGTGGCATGGAGTTCGGTTATCAGTGTACTTGATCAACAAGGTCTAACGAAAGAAGCAGCCAAATTGTTTCGCGTAATGAGGCATTCAGGTATGAGGCCTAATCAGTTTACCCTCTCCAGTCTTGTTAGTGTTGCAACTGATTTGGGTAACCTGCGTTATGGTTAGAGCATCCATGCGTGTGCTCAAAAATTTGGTTTCGAATCAGATGATTTGGTCAATAATGAATTAGTTGCAATGTATATGAAACTTAGATCAACTAATGATGGGTACCATATCTTCAATAAAATGGCTAATAGGGATGTAATTTCTTGGAATGCCCTTTTATCTGGATTTTACGATGTTGAAACTTCTGATCAAGGAACTAGGGTTTCAAGCAGATGCTTACTCATGGTTTTAAACCCAATATGTACACATTTATTAGCATTCTGAGGTGTTGTTCAAACCTCTTACACATTGAATATGGGAAGCAAGTGTTAGAATGAAACTATTTTTGATTTTGATGATTTTACCTTAAATATATTTTTGATTACTCAAAACAAATATTTTTGGGTGATATAAAATCGATTTTTATGTTTCAAAGTGTTTTTAACAATTACCGAATACCATCAAGGTAAAACGCGTTGCGAAAAATAAAGTCGAATTTTTGTCGGACCGAAAACTTCCCGAATAGGCCAACCGGGAGCGGTGCTCGAACATGTGCCTCATTTTTCTCACGTAAAAATCATCCCCAGGAAGGGTCAACCCCCCCCAATCGACCGTGTGATAGTCTCTTGTCCAAAAAAATTGGAAAATTAGAAACGACCCGAGAACAGTCGACCCCTTAGTCGACCTGGTCGACCCTCCCTAGTCGACCTATGGGTGTTCAAACTCGATGGTTTTAATTTCAAATCTTTTATCTTTGATGGACCTGACCTACCAATCGACTGATCAAAATCGGATGATTTTGAGCCAATGGGAAACAACAAGATTTACTTTTATCACTTTATCATTTTTATACATTATTTGTGTCTCTTGTAATCCTTCTTTTGTAGACAAGAGTGAAGATGGAGGAGCCATGTTGGAATTCAAATTTTGAAGGCTCTACTATAAATAGATGAAGGATTTGGAGGATCATGAATAGATAGAGAAATGTTTAAACGGGGCCGGGGGGGCGGGCGGGCTGGCCCGCCGAGGTGGCGAGCCAAGAAAACCTCAGCCCAACCCAACCCGCCTTGGGCCGCGGGTTGGGTGGGCCAGCCCGCTAAAATTCAAAAACAAATGGTAAATTGTGCACTATTGTCATTCTACTGAGATACTCCATTTTCATTTACATCAATTTAAGGATATGCAAATCATAAAGTTCAATTCAATGTAAATTCTCATAACAGAATATCAACACAAAGCAAAATATCTCCCAAATTATATCCGCATGCCGCACATTAAATTTCTCACTATGTAAAAATTCAGAGAAGAAAACTGTGCACTATTGTCATTCAGGCGGAAAGGGCTAACTTTAGATCCTCCACATAAAAATTAAAAGACTCATAATAATTCCATTTAAAATGAACCAGACGGAGGCAACAGCGTGGCTGCGTGGGAAGCCGATCAAGGAAGCAGAGGTTTCGGTGAGGACTCGTGATGGTGGTGCTCGATTGCCGGCGAAGAGATTTTCTTTTTGGTTTTGCACCCCTTGGGCGCCGCTCACTGTGAAAGATATTGTGAGATTAGGGTTTTTTTTATTTTGTGTTTGCACTTTGCAGGTTTTTAGGGCTGGGCTTTAATTTTTATTATTTTGAATTTGCAAATTTTTTTAAATAATTGGGACGGGCTAACCCGAGCCCGCCCGCCCCGCCCCAACCCGCGGCCCAAACGGGCCATTCCGTTTGGGCCCGCCCCTCAACGGGCCTTTGAATCATCAACCCAACCCATCTTTTTAGGATGGCGGGGCGGTGGCCCCGACGGGACCCAACCCGTTTTGGACAGCTCTAATCATGAACACACAACACATACAACAATACAAGCAAATCATATACAAGCTCTTGTTCTTCACTTTCATATTATTGTTATAATTTTTAAGCCTAGCTTTACACTTGCACATCTTGATATTAGGCTTCCTTGTTGATTACACTTATACTTTTGAGTTGTAATATTTTTCAAAGAAAGTGTAATCTTGATTGTAATTCTCAATCATCCCAAATAAGACATTCTTATTAGTATTCTTGTGGTAAGAATACACTTGAGTGATTTTAGATGTTGAAGAATATGGTACTCTTCATAGGTGAAAGAAGATTGTGGTAATCTTCAAAGTGTTGTAAGAAGAGTGTGGTACTCTTCAAAGGTGAAGGTGTAATAGTTTTGGTAACTATTAATAAAATTCTTTCCATCCTAGATATATTGGGGTGGTAGAGCACGTAGTCCCTAGGTGGGGTGAAACTCCATAAATCATTGTGTGTTGTTTATTATTCCGCACTATCATCTCTACATTCGAAAAAGAGGGCTAAATCGAAAAAATCGGCATAATCTATTCACCTCCTCCGTTATCATAGCCACTTGGACTAACAAGTGATATCAAAGCCAAACTCTTTGGCAAACTCGTTTAATCTTTGCTAGTAAAGAGAGATCTATGGCTATGAACGAAAGCTACCTCACCACCGGCGCCTCCACCAATAAGCCACCACTATTCGACTACAACAACTATGACTTTTGGAAAGACCGAATGAAGTGCTTCTTACAAAGATGCGGGTTCGATATATGGGATGCGGTCATTGAAGGGATTATACATATGGTTAGTCAAACAAGAACCACATACAACCCGTTGTTCGATCCATTGTCCAACCTACCCACACCGCAATAGACTCAAACAGTTAATATTTTTATCAAAATGACATTTATTTGCCCAAATGTTGAGTCAAGCATTTACAATAGTTAAAATGCAAGTGAATATGATCATAAATGATATACTTTATGTTTTCTTTAATAAAAGAAATTATCCAGGAAGAAACATAAAATATAATCATAGAACAATCTTATATTGAGAACTTCATGAAAATGATGTATATCATGAAATTGTCATTTTTGATGTCGTGAAGATCATGAAATATCTAATATCGTGAAATTTATGAATTAACAAGCAAACCTAATTTTTTATAGTGAAATGATAATTTGTCCACCTTCACTTTGATCACCAAATTTCTCCAACAAATTCCTTATCCAAGCTTCCAAGATTTCCTACAATAAAACCCAACAATTATCATATATTCTCTTTTACTATTTTTATTATTATTAGTATCATCATTTTAGTACTACTATTTCATTATTACTATATTATTATATGTATTTTCTTTATATATATATATAGGCAAAATTATTTTTAGTCCTCTAAGTGGAGCCACTCGGAGATTTAGTCATTTTTTTTCTCGACTTTGAGTTTAGTCCTTTAAATGGACAAAATTCGGACTTTTAGTCCTGTTATTTCGCTATAACGGTAAATGTTACTGCTAGTGGATTATCTTTAATATAAACTTTAAATAAATTTTAAAAAATTGAAAATTGTTCATGATAAAAAACGAGTTTTAATTTTATATTTTTAAATATTTTATTTAAATTGTGAATTTAATATTTAGAATTAAGAAAAATTATTTCCTTCAAATATTTTACTAAAAAAATCTTTTACTAAAACTATTAATAAAATAAAAATAGTTTACAATATTAATAATTTTATATTTTATAAATATAGAAATTATTTTCAAAAGAAGAAAAGTACTATTAAAATATTTTATATTTCTAAGTAAAAGTATACTTAAATTACAAATATATAAATATTAACAAATTATACATTTTCTCAAAAAGTATAAATGGTTATTCAAACTTTAAAAATATTAAAATAAATATCATTTCAATTTCTATTTATTTATATGTTTCTTTTGTTTTTAATCAAACATTATAAATTATTAGTACTAATAATTCCCAAGTACTAATAATTAGTTATTATAATTACCAAGTACTAATAGTTCTTTTCGAGTATATCTTTGTATATATATGTATGTTATGCATACATATGTAACATGTCTATATTAATGTATATGCGTATATATATATATAATGTTTGATTAAAAATAAAATAAAAATATAAATAAATAGAAATTAAAATAATATTATTATAATATTTTTAAAGTTTGAATAACCATTTATTCTCTTTGAAAAGATGGATAATTTGTTAATATTTATATATTTATAATTTAAGTATACTTTTAGATAGAAATATAAAATATTTTAATAGTATTTTTCTTATTTTTAAAAATAATTTCTATATTTATAAATTATGAAATAATTCAATATTATAAACTATTTTATTTTATTTATAGTTGAATTGAATATATTTTCAATAATTATATGTGAATTTTATATTTTTATTATTTTTAAAATCAATAAGTAACTTAAACCAAAAAGGAAATAAAAATAAATATTTTTTTGAAATAGTTTTAAGTAAAAAATGTGTTAGTAAAATATTTGTAGGAAATATATTTTTTTATTTCTAAAATATGAAATTCACAATTGAAATAAAAATTAAAAGTATAAAATTAAAACTCATTTTTTTTTATCATGGATAATATTCTATTATTTTTAAAATTTATTTAAAGTTTGAATTAAAGAAAATCCACTAGCAGTAACCTTTACCTGTTATTAGTGATTAAATTTCTTAAAACTGGTTGTCTGAGTCATGATATTAGCAGCTACCTTTGCAACTCAATGGTACTCAATATCTCCTTTGTTGTAATTTATTATACATGTCGAATTGCTTAGTCCCAAAAATGAATGATATGCTTATAGACAATGTATTACAATATGAAGATTTAGCTCTATTAAAGATAATTTATCAATCAATTCTTAATCTTTAAATGATTAAAATAATTAAATTCAGTTCTAAAAAAATTACAGTTTACTATGAAGATTTATTATTTTCCTTCAAAATCGATTTTTAAGAGGTGGTTTACCCACTTTTGTTTATGTCTTGTCCTTATTTGGATCAACAAAGTCACCAAACAAAGCCTCTGGCTAGGTTCAGCCACCTACATCAAAATAGTCCAAAATTTTTACTCTGGGACTTTTGAAAAGGCCAAAATGAAAGGAAAAAGAACACAGATTTTCAGATCCGTCCCATTTTGTTTTGGTGGTTTTGTGAGGTGGTGGTGTGAAGTAAAAGTGCAAGAAAAGAAAGAGAATTGTAGAGAGTATAGTCATATAGTGTGTGTAAATGGGTGGCTACGTGGGAAAATCAGATAAGACCTGGGATTGAGAGGCTTTTAAATGTCTCCAAGTGGTAGTGGCCAAATGGGTTTAAGAGATTGGGCTATGTTTATTATTAGTTGAAATTAAGTTGGTTGGGTCAAGTGTTGGAATATTCTCATTAAATTAAATTACTACCCCATAGATTAAGACTAGCCCAGTCTTAAAATGCTGAAAATTAAACTACTAATGGCTAAAATTTAATCTCAAAAAAATAATTTCTAAAATCTCAATGATCCAATAATTCAAATTTATCAATCTTATTTATTTTTAAATAAACCCAAATATTTATCATTTGATATTTACATCGTCATCTAAATATGGATTTCACAGCCGCCCCGAGCGCCCCGATCTTCTCTATATATTGGCTTTTGATTAATGGAAAACTATTTAAGGGGAAAAAATTCACCCAACCATATAAACTTTAGGGATTTTACACTTTACCCCTAATGTGAGACCCCGGATTTTTCAATCGTAGACGACGCGATCGCGGGTATTATTAATTTTTTTCGATACAAGATTAAATATTCTCGATAATTTATTTTTATATTTAAAATTTCAAATTTAAAATTTATATATTTCAAAATAATTTTATAATTTAATTAATTGCTTGATTGATATTTTTGACTTGTACTATTTTGACTATTTTACCGCGTCACTTTGACGGGTAAATATAAATAATAAATATATTTCGTATTTAATTTCATTTTTAATTATACTTTGATCATGATCATTTACTAATTCTATTTCGCATTTATGATCACTTGATTGATCATTATTACTATTTTTGTATTTATTAGTCACCTTGGAATTTTAAGAGACTATTTATTTTAGAGACTTTTACCTTATAGAATTAAGAATTTGATTTAGTATAAGTGATCATGAGACTTATAAGTGATCAAGGAAATCACTAACTATTTTGGAGATTGATATTATTCATCTATTATCATCAAATTTGGGAAAAAAAAATAAAAATTACCACAATGCCCCTAGGTGGACGACAATGAGGATAATTTTGGTGTAGAAATATCTCCCAAATCTTGTACATATACACCTTATGTAGTCATCTTGTGTATAATTACACCATTAATTCAAACATTATACACATCATCTTATACTATAATTTATATCATTAAAATCCCCAACATATTCCCACTCAAATTTAATTAATCCATTCAAATATCCCTTCACCAAACACCATACAAGTCTTGTTATACCCATACCTTGACTACATTCTTGTTTCCCATGAAAGTAACACAAACACAAGACTTGAATTTTTTTTTTTTTTCTCTCCTCTCACACACTACACGGCCATTAGGCCAAAAATTGCAAGACTTGGTTCAATTTTTACACCAACACTTATTTATCTTGCAATTTTTCACCAACTTCTCTCGAGAAATCCCCATCCTTCTTTCTTTCTTTTTCTTCGTCTTCTTCATACTTAACAAAAATACAAGAAATTTCCCTCTAACCTCATAAAATTCAAACATATACCACAAGGTAAGAATTTTGTTCCTCATTTTATATTGATATCATCTAGCTACCTCCTTTCACCTCTTAATTTAAGTTTAAATTTTGGATTTTGAGGTACTTAGAAGACTACTTGAAGACATGCATGCATGATGGTGAATTTAGAAGACTTGAAGAATAAGTGTTAGAGAAATTGGACTACAAGGTAAGATTTGGACACTAGAACCCTTCTTTCTTCTTCTCCCTATTTTTTCAAATTTTAACACCCCTTTTTCATTTTTGAGAAATAGGGGCTGACCTTAGGTGATTTTGGAGTTGAACCAAAAATCCCAAATTTGAAGCTTCAACTAGTTTCAAATCATCTACTA
Organism: Rehmannia glutinosa; assembly: GCA_016081115.2. Taxonomy (NCBI): domain Eukaryota; kingdom Viridiplantae; phylum Streptophyta; class Magnoliopsida; order Lamiales; family Orobanchaceae; genus Rehmannia; species Rehmannia glutinosa. The sequence continues at coordinate 131,082 of JABTTQ020003149.1, read as the reverse complement.
CACAAGGTAAAGTGTAGCCTTTCCAATTTTCTTATCTTCTTATTTTTCTCCTTAATTTTTCTCTCATTTTTCTAACTCCAAATTTTTGATATTTCTTGACTTAGGGGATGACCTAAGTGACCTCATCAAAATTGTGAAATTATCCTTTTTATTACACAATTTTCCAATTTTAAGGTGGGTGGAAAAATTCTTTCAACTTCTAGGTGCTTTTGTTAAAATGCGTGTAGAGTTTTGATCATGAGCACTTGAGATATATAATTTATGTATTGCATGTCAATTTTATGTATCAAGTCATGAAATTTCTCAAGTGTTGCTCAAAATTGCTATTTATTGAACTTTAGGTGCATGCATGTACAATTTAATGTTCTATGTGATGAATTCTTGTATGAATTGAACATGCATGTGTATGATCTTTGAAATCCATGTTTTGGATGACCTATAACCTGGACAAGTCGATCATAATTGATTAAATTTCAATTTTGGACTTAAAAATGCAAAAATAGAAAGTTGGTGGACTAAATTGCAAGAAAATAAAACTTAAGGGACCCCTCTGCAAATTTTGAATTTTGGGACTGTACTCAGGTTTAAAAATGACTTTTGGACATTTTAATAAAGTTTTAAAAGTTTTAAGATAAATAAATTAACCTTTAAAAGCCCAAGGACTAGATTGAAAAATTTTAGAAGTTTAAGGGCTACTTTGCAATTTTTCGAAACTGTACCAGACCTTAATTTTAAAATTTGAAATTTTAACTCTTAAGGGACTGGAAATGACATATTTTAAATGTATTCCAAAAATCCAAGTGTTTAGAGCTTGGAAAATAATTTTACTAAAATTGAGGGACTAAAGTGTAAAAGACTAAACTTGAGGACCCAAATGAAATTTCAGGACTTATGCAGCCCATGCACCTGGAAATACAAATTTAACTATAACATAATTATATTTTGGACGCAAGGTTCAAATTTCATAACAATTGGACCCTAATAGCCTTAAAGGCAATTATTTCAAAATGGGACAAAAATGAGATTTTCAAAAGTTAAGGGACCTACACTTATTTATTTTAAAAACTGCTTTTGTCCCAATATCCTACTAACCTTAGTGACATTTTCCAACTAGAATCACATTAAAAGCCCTTCCGGTTTGTGAGTTCCGATTATTTTAAACTTAAGGCCCGAAATGACAATTTTAACAAATTTGGGGCCAATGTGAGAATTTTATAAAAACTCGACCTCAATACTTTAAAAACCTGAATCTCTGAACAATTTGGTATTTAATTATTCAAATTTTAACTCAAAAGTATTGGTTTTTATAAAACGGGGCTAATTATAAATTTTCTTTTTATCAAGGACCTAATTCAAATTATTTTCCTTTTGCCAAAACCCTGGACCCTCCGATTTTAATTATTAAATTAAAATATTGTATTTTCTCAAAAACCCCTTGACTTATCGGATCGTCTTGACGATTAATACCCGATCGTGGAGCGACTTCCTCGCTCTTGCGATTTTGAATCTATAACGGGACTTATGTTCCACCTAATCTTTCAAGATATCGAAGGTTGCTTATACTTCCGATAATCGTCTTCATCCAATAACTCCACCAACGCCATAATTTCCACTCGCGTTTTTGAAAACTTTCTGAATCGCTTCCTGAATCAATAATACTCATTGCCTGGTTGACTACCTGAACTTATTTTTACTTTCTTGCCTCGAGTCAACTTGGTGTGTCGAGCTCACAATCGGAATGGATACGTCGGGATGGAACCGGACAGCTCGGCCGCTATTCCACTCTTAGGCCCCATCGTCCTAATCCCGCAACCGAGGGACGGAGTTTGTCAAGGGAAGTGGGTCGTAGTACTTGAGGTATAATCATGATTATGAAAAATCCGAGCCTTGCAAGCTCCATTTTGTGGATTTTGTCTTTGCCAATGGAGCGATAAGGTGGCGACAGTCTTGGACCATCTTGCTCGGGAGTTACAAGGAAGAACGAAGGAATCGTTGTCGATCCACACGATTCCGAGTTAATCGGTTTCCCCGTTTGGTTGGCGCTTACAAATCCGTATGCAAATCTGCTACTCGACTTTGCATTGGTTGGTGCTACAAATCCGTACGCAACCGCTATTTGTTTTGCATTGGGTAGCGCTACAAATCCGTACACAACCATTAATTGTCTTGCATAGGATTGGCGTTACATTCCGCACGCAATCCTACTGTCTTGCTGAATGACATAGTGCTTGTGTGACCACGAATTGTTTTCTTAAACTGTATAAGTATATTACTTAAATATTTTATCACGATGCTTGTAGATTGTGTGTGAGTTCATGCATCATATCTCACGCGTTTTCATACAATCAAGTTTTCGCATTAACTATATATCGCCACACTTGCACACGATCACCCCATCCACTCGAGATTTCTGTCTCATCCCCTCCCCGTTTTCTAAACCTTTAGATGGGGACTATGTTGAAGATGTCGAACCGGCCATAGATTGATGACCTCGCCCGCTGTCGATCTTGCACCTTTTTCCGATGATTGTTCTTATTTCATGTACTTTTACCGATGTTGGACTTCCGTTTATCCTGCTACTCTTTTCTCGTCTTTGATTGTAATTTAAGGGCGTAGAACCCTTTGACGTTTAAGATTTGGATATTGTACTTTACCTTATGTTTTAGTTTTGGCACCTTGTAAACTTATTCGAGGTTATTATGTCGGATGTATTTGGATGTTGATTAGACCTTAAGATGTAATTCGTACTTTACTTATTCACTTTAGACTCTGTTTCACTTGGGATTGTTGTATCATTTGTCAGACTGTTGGGTTTATTTCAATTTAAGTGATTGATCGTCGCCGTCATCCCGTCTGGGGGCGTGATCGTTATGGTATCGAGCCAGGTTAGTAAGATGGGAACTTACACCGAGTTGACCCGGGATAGGTTCCTCTGCCTTGGATTGGGTACCACTACTAGATGGCCTAAGTTGAATCTTGGACGACTATTTGAACTCTTTTGGGTTTCCATAGTGTTAAAATATCCATATATTTCTCGGTTTGGGCGTAGGTGATTTAGAAATTCCTTGATTTGAAGGCTAATGCCCTATTATGATGAGACTTAATGGATATAAGGTTATCACTTGACAAAGATATGATTTGGTTATATGATATATTATGGGATCTAGATGCCTAATGATATTACTTTGAAGAATGATAGTGCGAGAATAACTAAGTACGATTTTACCGATGATGCCTGCGTTATACATCCAAAATACTTGTACAAGCTTAAGTATGGGACTCGACTTGTGGTTTGGGTATCACGGATAAGATACGTTAAGGATGTGAATATTATAAGACCTCGAATGGATGTCGCCACATAGTATTTAAGTAAGTTATAATGTCTAAGTTATTAAGCGTGTGTTTGTGTGATGATTATCTAGGATTATTCGGGTAATGCTTTGTTGCGATTAAGACACTTATATGATACTTGAATTGGTTAATTAAATGAGTTGGTTATCGTGACTTAGTTGTCGATTATTTAAGTATTTATTAACTAATGATGGAATGGACACTCGTACTTTATATGGGGTATTTAAGAAGCGTGACTTTATTCGAAATAATGAAGGTCCTTATGGATATGAGGATTCGAGATCACTACCAAGGTTTTATTAGGAACGACTCTATACGATTTTGGAAATGATTGATGAGATCTTGACTAATAATACCAAATGGATAGAAATTTTGGGTCGATCTTGCACTTTTAGCGATGAAATCTACTACCAATTTTATGTTTATATGTTTTTACTTCAAAACAAGGTTTCTAAATATTGTCTAAATATTTCGAATGGTTTAAAATGTTTTTACTAAATTTCCGAGTATTTCTTGGGTTTTATTTTTGACAAAAATTTGGACAACATTTACTCTCTTGGTCGACCGGTTAAGCTATAGGGCAACCCGTGCACTGAAGATGATTTTTGAAACAGAAAATGAGACGAAAGAAAATTCAAGCGGTCGACCAAGTCGCATCGGGCGTCGACGGTCGGCCGACGGCCAGTGGGTCGACGGTACTGCAAGTTTGTTTTGAAACGAACAAAATTTCCTTGGTTTTTCATTAAGGGGGACTGGTCAAGGTATAGGTCGGCCGGTCGAAGACCCTTTGACTGGTAAGCCCTATGTTATTTTCCTGTGTTTACGTTTCAAACTTTTATTTAAATGCATCGTCGCCTACAGTTTTAATGACAAAAAAAATATGACCGTTTGACAGACATATTTTCTTAAAATGTGGGATTGATTTCTAACATCTATATTCTTGATTTTAATTGTATTTTTCTGCAGATTTTCAATCCCCAAGAGGAGCCTATGCTTGATCAATCATCTCCTATAAATACAGGATGTTTTGGTGCAACCAAAATAACAATTGAGACACAACACAACAAGATACACTTCAAGCAAATATTTGTTCTTCATTGTTATTATTCTTGTTGTAAATTTGCCTAGCTTATCACTTTTACATCTTTGAGGTCTAGGCTATTCTTGATTACACTTTGCACTCAAATTGTAATATTTATTATTGAGTTGTAATCTTGATTTTTGGTTATCATTCAAACACAAGATATCCTTGTGAGTGTTCTTGTGGTAAGAACACACTTGGATGATCTAGGTGATAGGTGCAAGAAGATTGTGGTGATCTTCTTATTGATGTGTTGAAGAATTTGGTATTCTTCAAGGTTGAAGATTGTGGTAATCTTCACAAGGTGCCGTTGAAGGAAGATTGTGGTAATCTTCAAAGAGAGATTGTGGTAATCTTCAAAGAGAGATTGTGGTAATCTCCAAAGGTGGTGTTGAAGAAGAGTGTGGTGCTCTTCAAGGTGTTGTAAGTTGAGTTTGTATTAATTTTGGTAATTAAGAAGAGTGTCGCTCTGAAGCCTCATCCTACCTAAGCACCTCCACCACCAAGCCACCTCTATTTGATTCCAAAAATTTTATATTTTGGAAAGAAAGAATGGAATGTTATCTACAAGGTTGCGGTTCGATTTATGGAACATCATCATAAATGGAGAATCCATTCCAATGATAGACACACCACACACCTCCAAAGGATTCAAAGAGCTCAATGATGAAGAGAAGAAAATCATCTCCTTAAACGGTAAAGCTCTAAATATTTTGTATTGTTCATTTACTAATTTCGAATATGAACATATTGTAGAAATTCGATCGGCACATGAAGTATGGAAAAATTAGAAGCCATCTATGGAGTATTTGCAAATGAAAGGAGTCAAACAAAAACATCTACTTCTCAAAGGGATACAAGCTCAAATCTAAGGAACAAGCCTCTTACAACTTCCAACTATGAAGAAGTTGAATATTATTTTATGGGCATCGAAGAAGAAAACGAGGTATGTCTTAATCCCTCTACTTCTTATGATATTGTTATTCAAAATGATTATAGTGATTTGCAAAATGATTTTGATGATCTTCAAAATGAATTCCAAAATTTACTTGTCAAGTACAAAAATTTGAAAAATGAATTCAATGTTTTGAAAAATGATAAGGATAGTTTATTTACTTCCTATGAATCACTATCATGTGCTCACACCACCACACTTGACAAGGTTAGAAACATTGAAAAACAAAATAGTACTCTGTTGAGGATATTAATTGCTTGAAAAATGATTTATCAAAATCCAACTTGAGTACCAATGAATTGCCTAATGTTGTAAATAATAATGGTTGTGATAATTTGAATAGTGAACTTGATCATAAGCCTAATGTTGTTAATCATATGAAAAAGAATCAAGTCACTATGCATATTGGTCATTATGCTCCTAGAATTATTACTTGTTTTTATTGCGGTAAAAAGGGTCATACGATTAATACTTGTCGGGCTAGAAATAGCTCTAATTATTGTTGGAGACCTAAAAGTCCCAAAGCTAATCCTAAAGGACCCAAGCACTTGAGTGTACCACAAAATAATGTTTTATTAGGTACCCGACGGAATAACAATCGGAGAAAATTCATACCGCAAAGAAGACATCAAATGATCAATTCATTTGATCAAAGAAGAAAATATTTTCAACAAAGCAACCTTCCAAGAACAGGATATAATCAAAAATGGAAGAACATAATCCTTGGAAATGGCAAAGACATCATCTACAAGATGATTTTCAAAGAAGAAGAGATCATCAACAATGGGAAGGTAACAAACCTTTGAAATTGAGTAATCAAAGAAGCCATCATCAACAAAGTAACTTATGAAGGGGAAGATATCATCAATAATGGGAACGACACAACCCATGGAAATGGCGTAATTGGTAACCCGTATCTCCCTAGTTAATTTTATTTTGTTATTATGCATGCTTCTATTTGTGTCTTAATTGCAAAATGAGTTTTTAAGTATTTATTTTGTAATTAAGGTCTTCAATATATATTTGTGCTTTTAAAATATTTTTGAAAAAGAAGACCTTATATGATGTTTTTAAAACTCTTGTGCATTTTTGTAGACTAAAGTGGGTTATCGTCTCTTATGGATTTTTATGGTATGAGCTTACTTGTGATATCTCTTAGCCTACACTTTTTTTCATTATGATTTGTACTAGATTGGTTTTAAGAATTGTGTAGGATTTACAAATTTTCACAAATAGCCATTTACGTCATTATTTGTCAAGAAAGGCATTAATTATCGAGGTACGTTTACTTGTGTTATTCTTACTCTTATAGACTCGATATATGTATTGCCATGTGCCTATGTGCTTGTTTTTCATAGTATTTCATACAAGTGGCATTAAGAGGATTTTTAGACTCTTTGAAAGACACTATTCGATATTGATTGCACATATTTGCTTTGTCAACTCTTGTTCAAATACTTCTTTTAAATGAGGTCTCTACTATATGCTATCGGATTTTCAAATTTCAAAAGAGACCTTTGTAGCTTTCTTAAGCTTATTTGAACTTGCATGATTTATTAGACTCTTGATGATCTTCTAAATGCATAGTATGTATTTCTTGCTTCATGGTCTACATATATAGTGTCTATTTCTACTATGCTCTTATGCAAGATATTTTGTGATTGATGATTGAGGCATGTTTTTACACTTGGGCTATTTTTTTCTTGCTTATATAAGCGATGCCGGAAATGAGTTTGTTAAGTTGTGTAGATGAGAAATGAAGTACTCCAAATATTAGTTACCTCAAAATATTTGGATGTAAATGTTCTATTATGAACACCTTAGATCAATTGGATGCCCTATGATGATTGTGATGAAGAAGACAAAAAGGGTATTCCGGAACAAACTCGATGACCAAGGCAACATTGGTAGAACTAAGGCGAGGTTAGTAGCTCGAAGGTATGTTCAAGAAGAAGGTAATTAACTTTGATGTAACATTTGCACTCATAGCACATTTAGTAGCTATTTGCATTTTACTTGCTCATTCTTGTTTTAAGAAAATTTCAAGCTTTACCAAATGGATGTTAAATCCAATTTTCTCAATGGTTTTATTCAAGAAGAAGTCTATGTAAAACAACCTCCGGGGTTTAAAATTTTTCTAGGCCAAATGATTTTTATAAAAGGCCTTGTATGGTTTAAAACAAGTACCCCATGTATGGTATGATAGACTTAGCTATTTTTGCTAAATGATTTTACAAGAGGTAAAGTTGATACTAATTTTTTTTAAAGGGCAAGATTATTTACTTGTGCATATTTATGAGAATATTTTTGGTGCTACTAATAAATATTTGTGCAAGATATGTTTTTCTAAGTTGATACTAGGTGAGCTTGAGATGAGTATGATGGGGGAGCTCAATTTCTTGCTTGGACTACAAATTATTCAATGCCAAGAAGATGGTTATATTCAAAAGAACTCTTGAAGGAGTTAAGCATTGAAGAAAAAAAAAACCATCTCAACCTCTATGGCTAAAGATTGACAAAGGTTGAGAAAGGCATGTCGGCCGACAAACAAACTCGAGGTATGTTTTCTTGTATTATTCCTATAGACTCGACATTCCATATGCCTTATGTCTATTTGCTCGACCTCAAAAACTATCCCAACGAATCTCATTAAAGTGCCGTTAAAAGAAATTTTCAAATATTTGAAAGGCACTTCTTCTTATGACTTGTATATCCATAGTTTTTAAAACGTTCTTAGTTTTCGGGATAACAAGTCCGGTATTTATTATACGGTTTTTCGTATTCAAAATATAGTTCGTCATAATCGAACTAAACATATTGAGATTCGATATTTTTTTTTAAAAAGGAATTGAGTTTTTAACAAAAACTTGAGATGTGTTTAATTAAAGTCTCAAGGATAACTCGCGGACTTTTTTAATCGTTAACACGCTGAGTATTTTACCTCATTTCGAGCTTGATTATGACATAATGTATATTGAATGAGGTCTACGTTTGCATTTTGCACGTTTTTTTTAAAACTTAGGGGCGAAAAATCGGATTTTTGGATCAAAATTCGGATTTTGAAAAACCTGCAAGACAAAGATGGGCGATGGGGTTGAGGGCAACCGGTCGCCCTCAACGACAACCTACGCCCTAAGCCATTTTTAGGATAAAATGTGTTCTGTCCTCAGCATTCTTATTTTCACAAGTTTTCTTCTATATTTCGTCCCCTTTGCAAATTTCACACACATTTCACTTCAAATGTGTTTTGTTTCATAAAATTCATATTTTGGGGATTATCTAGCTCGATTATCATCATCATTGCTTATCTTTACCAATTAAATGGTAAGAATTCTACTTCCTTTGCTCAATTGGGTTGAACCTTGAGATTGTGACTTATTTGTTATATTGTTGATGGAAGTTTCATATGAATTTGATGAGCGTGTCATTTATGATGTATTGTATTGTGTTTGAACTGATTTTGGTGATGAAAAACTTGGCTTGATTACATTTACAAGGGCTATATACATCTTCTTTAAAACTTGACGCCCGCCAAGTGTTCGATAAAATGTTTCAATGAAAAATTCATCACCTACAGGATTCTCTCGATTTCAAAAGTCTCATATATTTATAGAGATCATGTTTTTTCAAATCAAATGAGTTTTCATAAGCTTCTACAAGTCGTATGATCGACTTTTCCCTCCCATTTGGCCTATAAGCTTCATTATTCAAATAGCTCGATACATCGGTTTAGTTGCGCACTTTGACATGAATATATGATGTTTTTATCATCTTAACATTCTTTTGATGATTCCAAAGGGGAGAAACAGGAAAATGGCTCATTAGCTCAAAGAAGCTAATAAATGGCTCATTAGCTCAAAGAAGCTAATAAAAGCTTGTTATAAAAGCTATAAGCTATGACTCATAAATGCCATAAGTTGTGATTTATTTTTAGTCCAATTGTTGCTTGATGGACTTATATACTTGTCTAATGATGTTTTGTGACAGGGGAGCTTATAAGCTCTTGAACAATTTGTAAAAGCTAAGCTTTTAGCTTATGGATAATTGCTTTTACATTATTCGTGATGTGCTTGTTGATAGGGGAGCTTGTACTTATTTTTGAATATATTTACTCCCTACTTGGTTGCTATTTATTTTGGAAATTTTGGATGCTTCCAAACGGTTAAAAGTTTTTACCGGGAAAATCATTTCTAAAATTGTTCTCCTATTTTGTGTAAAAATTATTTTAGTTTGTAATCATCAAAAAGGGGGAGATTGTTTGATACATGTGTTTATCTTAATTTTGATGATTTTATTTTTACACCAAAACAATATTTTTAATTCTTGTCCAAAATACTCCTAAATGTTTTAAAATGGTTTTAATATTTTCCTGAGTATTTCTTCAAGTTCTACTTTAGATAAAATTGGACAACACTTCTAATGATTTTATGTTTATATGTTTTTACTTCAAAACAAGGTTTCTAAATGTTGTCTAAATATTTCCGAACGGTTTAAAATGTTTTTACTAAATTTTCGGAGTATTTCTTGGGTTTTATTTTCGACAAAAATTTGGACAACATTTACTGTCTCTTGTCGATCGGTCGCCCTATAGGCAACCCGTACTGAAGATGATTTTGAAACAGAAAATGAGACGAAAGAAAATTCAAGCGTGTCGACCGGTCATCTCGGCCGATCCGGTCGGCCGACCGGCCGCCTGTTGGGTTGACCAGACTGCAAGTTTGTTTTGAAACAGAACAAAATTTCCTTGGTTTTTCATTAAGGGGACCGGTCAGTATAGGTCGACTGCGGTCTAAGACCCTCGACCGGTCCCCCATGTTATTTTCCTATGTTACGTTTCAAACTTTTATTTAAATGCGGCGACCGTCGCCTGCTTTTGACAAAAAAATATGACCGTTTGACAATGAGACATATTTCCTTAAAATGTGGGATTGATTTCTAACTATATTCTTGATTTTAATTGTATTATTCTGTAGATTTTCAATCCCCAAGAGGAGCCTATGCTTGATCAATCATCTCCTATAAATAGAGGAAGTTTTGGAGCAACCAACACAACAATTGAGACACAACACAACAAGATACACTTCAAGCAAATATTTGTTCTTCATTGTTATTATTCTTGTTGTAAATTTGCCTAGCTTATCACTTTCACATCTTTGAGGTCTAGGCTATTCTTGATTACACTTTGCACTCAAATTATAATATTCATTATTGAGTTGTAATCTTGATTTTTGGTTATCATTCAAACACAAGATATCCTTGTGAGTGTTCTTGTGGTAAGAACACACTTGGATGATCTAGGTGATAGGTGCAAGAAGATTGTGGTGATCTTCTTATTGAGGTGTTGAAGAATTTGGTATTCTTCAAGGTTGAAGATTGTGGTAATCTTCACAAGATGCCGTTGAAGGAAGATTGTGGTAATCTTCAAAGGGAGATTGTGGTAATCTCCAAAGGTGGTGTTGAAGAAAAGTGTGGTGCTCTTCAAAGTGTTGTAAGTTGAGTTTGTATTAATTTTGGTAATTAATAAAATTCTTTTTCTTTTTGAAATCCATCCCGATATCTTTGGGGTGGTAGAGGATTAGGCCCTAGGTGGGTTGAACCTCTTTAAATCGACGTGTGTTGTTTACATTCCGCACATTTATTATTGTCTTTGAGCATTCAATTTGAAAAAGAGGGTAAAATAAAAAAAGATGGAGATAATCTATTCACCCCCTCTAGATTATCGTAGCCACTTGGACTTACATATAATACATTAGAATGATATGTGGAGTAGAAATGATTGGTTAAGTGATAATCGAATAGTGGTGCAAATGTTACGGATCACATGAATAGGGTACTATGAATAATGTCTATTACAAGGTGATGACAAGAAATTTTGCGTACGTACCACTAAGGCCATAGAGATATTTTGCGAGAATGATTATTGGAAATTGGTGATGGGAATTTGGATCGAATATAAGCGCCTCTAGGCCACCTAAGTTTTGATATTGAGGATAGGATAGATCCTTTATGAATAGATACAATAAGTATGAATCTCATCTAGAATTTGAAAGGAATTATTTTAGAAGAGAATTTGGGGACCAAATTCCTTTAAAGAGGGGGAGGATGTGAGACCCCGGATTTTTCAATCATAGACGACGCGATCGCGGGTATTATTAATATTTTTCCCAGACAAGATTAGATATTCGATAATTTATTTTTATATTTAAAATTTCAAATTTTAAAATTTATATATTTCAAAATAAGTTTATAATTTAATTAATTGCTTGATTGGTATTTTTGACTTGTACTATTTTGACTATTTTACCGTGTCACTTTGATTTGCGGGTAAATATAAATAATAAATATATTTCGTATTTAATTTCATTTTTAATTATTACTTGTGATCATGATCATTTACTAATTCTATTTCGCATTTATGATCACTTGATTGATCATTATTACTATTTTTGTATTTATTAGTCACCTTAGAATTTTAAGAGACTATTTATTTTAGAGACTTTTACCTTATAGAATTAAGAATTTGATTTAGTATAAGTGATCATGAGACTTATAAGTGATCAAGGAAATCACTAATTATTTTGGAGATTGATATTATTCATCTATTATCATCAAATTTGGGACAAAAAAATAAAATTACCACAATGCCCCTAGGTGGACGACAATGAGGATAATTTTGGTGTAGAAATATCTCTCAAATCTTGTACATATACACCTTATGTAGTCATCTTGTGTATAATTACACCATTAATTCAAACATTATACACATCATCTTATACTATAATTTTATATCATTAAAATCCCCAACATATTCCCACTCAAATTTAATTAATCCATTCAAATATCCCTTCACCAAACACCATACAAGTCTTGTTATACCCATACCTTGACTACATTCTTGTCTCCCATGCAAGTAACACAAACACAAGACTTGAAATTTTTTTTCCTCTCTCCTCTCACACACTACACGACCATTAGGCCAAAAAATTACAAGACTTGGTTCAATTTTTACACCAACACTTATCTATCTTGCAATTTTTCTCCAACTTCTCTCTAGAAATCCCCATCCTTCTTTCTTTCTTCTTCTTCTTCATACTTAACAAAAATACAAGAAATTTCCCTCTTAACCTCATAAAATTCGAAACATATACCACAAGGTAAGAATTTTGTTCCTCATCTTATATTGATATCATCTAGCTACCTCCTTTCACCTCTTAATTTAAGTTTAAATTTTGGATTTTGAGGTACTTAGAAGACTACTTGAAGACATGAATGCATGATGGTGAATTTAGAAGACTTGAAGAATAAGTGTTAGAGAAATTGGACTACAAGGTAAGATTTGGACACTAGAACCATTCTTTCTTCTTCTCCTATTTTTCCAAATTTTAACACCCCTTTTTCATTTTTGAGAAATAGGGGCTGACCTTAGGTGATTTTGGAGTTGAACCGAAAATCCCAAATTTGAAGCTTCAACTAGTTTCAAATCACCTACTACACAAGTAAAGTGTAGTCTTTCCAATTTTTTTATCTTCTTCTTTTTCTCCTTAATTTCTCTCATTTTTCTAACTCCAAATTTTTGATATTTCTTGACTTAGGGGCTGACCTAAGTGACCTCATCAAAATTGTGAATTATCCTTTTTATTTCACAATTTTCTAATTTTAAGGTGGGTGGAAAAATTCTTTCAACTTCTAGGTGCTTTTATTAAAATGCATGTAGAGTTTTGATCATGAGCACTTGAGATATATAATTTATGTATTGCATGTAAATTTTATATATCAAGTCATGAAATTTCTCAAGTGTTGCTCAAAATTGCTATTTATTGAACTTTAGGTGCATGCATGTACAATTTAATGTTCTATGTGATAAATTCTTGTATGAATTGAATATGCATGTGTATGATCTTTGAAATCTATGTTTTGGATGACTTATAACCTGGACAAGTCGAGCATAATTGATTAAATTTCAATTTTGGACTTAAAAATGCAAAAATAGAAAGTTGGTGGCCTAAATTGCAAGAAAATAAAACTTAAGGGACCCCTCTGTAAATTTTAAATTTTGGGACTGCACTCAGGTTCAAAAATGACTTTTGGACATTTTAATAAAGTTTTAAGAGTTTTAAGATAAATAAAATCAACCTTTAAAAGCCCAAGGACTAGATTGAAAATTTTTAGAAATTTAAGGGCTACTTTGCAATTTTCGAAACTGTACCAAACCTTAATTTTAAAATTTGAAATTTTAACTCTTAAGGGACAGGAAATGACATATTTTAAATGTATTCCAAAAATCCAAGTGTTTAGAGCTTGGAAAATAATTTTACTAAAATTGAGGGACTAAAGTGTAAAAGACTAAACTTGAGGACCCAAATGAAATTTCCAGGACTTATGCAGCCCATGCACCTGGAAATACTAATTTAACTATAAAATAATTATATTTTGGACCCAAGGTTCAAATTTCATAACAATTGAACCCCTAAAATCCTTAAAGGCAATTATTTTAAAATGGGACAAAAATGAGATTTTCAAAAGTTAAGGGACCTACACTTATTTCTTTTAAAAACTGATTTTGTCCCAATGTCCTACTAACCTTAGTGACATTTTCCAACTGGAATCACATTAAAATCCCTTCCGGTTTGTGAGTTTCGATTATTTTAAACTTAAGGCCCGAAATGACAATTTTAACAAATTTGGGGCCAATGTGAGAATTTTACAAGAACTCGACCTCAAAACTTTAAAAACCTGAATTTCTGAACAATTTGGAGAATTTAGGAACTGACCTCATAATTGTTCAAGGTCGGGATATTTAATTATTCAAATTTTAACCCAAAAGTATTGGTTTTTACAAAACGGGGCTAATTGTAAATTTTCTTTTATCAAGGACCTAATTCAAATTATTTTCCTTTTGCCAAAACAGCCCTGGACCCTATGATTTTAATTATTAAATTAAAATATTGTATTTTCTCAAAAACCCCTTGACTTATCGGATCATCTTAACCGAATACCCGATCAGCGAGCGACTTCCCGTCTTGCGATTTTGAATCTATAACGGACTTATGTTCCACCTAATCTTTCAAGATATCGAAGGTTGATTATCCTTTCAATAATCGTCTTCATCCAATAACTCCACCAACGCCATAATTGCCACTCGCGTTTTTGAAAACTTTCTGAATCGCTTCCTGAATCAATAATACTCGATTGCCTGGTTGACTACGAACTTATTTTTACTTTCCTGCGCATGAGTCAACTTGGTGTGTCGAGCTCACGATCGGAATGGATACGTCGGGGGATGGAACCGGCGGCTCGGCCGCTATTCCACTCTTCCCCCCATCGTCCTAATCCCGCAACCGAGGGACGGAGTTTGTCTAAGGGAAGCGGGTCGTAGTACTTGAGGTATAATCGTGATTATGACAAATCCGAACCTTGCAAGCTCCACTTGTGGATTTTGTCTTTGCCTATGGAGCGATAAGGTGACAGTCTTGGACCATCTTGCTCGGGGAGTTACAAGGAAGAACGAAGGAATCATTGCTCGATCCACACGATTCCTAGGAGTTAATCGGACCCATTAATTGTCTTACTGTCTTGCCCAATTACATAGTGCTTGTGTGACCACGAATCGTTTTCTTAAATCGTATAAGTATATTACTTAAGTATTTTATCACGACGCTTGTGGGATCGTGTGTGAGTTCATGCATCATATCTCACGCGTTTTCATACAACTTTGTTTTCTCGCATTAACTATATATCGCCACACTTGCACACGATCACCCCATCCACTGAGATTTCTGTCTCATCCCCTCCTGTTTTCTAAACCTTTAGATGGGGACTATGTTGAAGATGTCGAACCGCCACGATTGATGACCTCGCTGCTCTTTGTCGATCTTGCACCTTTTTACTGATGATTGTTCTTATTTCATGTACTTTTACTGATGTTGGACTTCCGTTTATCCTGCTACTCTTTTCTCTCTTTGACTGTAATTTAAGGGCGTAGGACCCTTTGACGTTTAAGATTTGGATATTGTACTTTACCTTATGTTTTAGTTTTGGCCTCAGTAAACTTATTGATTATTATGTCGGATGTATTTGGATGTTGATTGGACCTTAAGATGTAATTCGTACTTTACTTATTTTATTTTCGTTGCTTTAGACTCGTTTCACTTGGGATTGTTGTATCATTTATCTGAGACTATTGGGTTTATTTCTATTTAAGTGGTTGATCGTCGTCGCGTCCCCTGGGCGTGACACCTAAAGTCCACGTTTCGTAATATTACAATGAGATTTCGTTAAATGATAGATACATCTGAAGTTATTTTGTTTTGTCATATAAACTTTGCATAATTTTGCACTTTACCATCTCAAAATAAAAAAAATGTTTAAATAATTTTGTATATGCATGTATTTGATTTTTTTTATTTTTCATATTACACATCAACAAAATTTAATTTAATTGGCATGTACTTTTAAAAATTATTTTAAAGAAAAATTACTTTTTATAACTTGACCTATATTGTTAAATTTTTAACTAAAATAAATTAATTTCAATGACAATATATTTTTTAAAATAGACGTTATTCATATTTATATTTTTGAATGAGTATTACCACCATAGGATCACCCACGAACCTTATAACTTAAATAATATTTTTAGTCACTTTTTGCAAAGTTGTTAAACGGTTTTAACACGAGTCTTTAAGTTTATTTGATCCTTCTCCTCAACTTCTCCCAACTTATTAAAAAAAAAAGGCATACTAAAAAAATGATCAAATATATGCATATACCCATTTTTTTATTTTTAAATTCTCGGGTAGCAATATTGATGAGTGTAAAATATACGTGCATTTGAGGGCTTAAAATGATATATATTTGAAGCATTTGCACGCATATTCAGTGTGTTTTACTTGGTTTCCCTTGTTGGGTGTGATCTGCGTACTCTTGTGAATTTTGCGGAAAATGGAGCTAAATTGGACAAAAGATGATAGCATGTTTCGAATGATACGTAAAAAGACAAGGTACGAGCAAAAATATGAAGGAAAGAAACATGGACGGTCAAAGAAAAGGGAATTTCTTTCAAAAACGTCAAAACGCTGCTAACGATTTTCCATCACTCAGATAGGGTTTAGTATTTTGACCATAAATCCTCTACAAAATTTCTATTGAGGTGATTCAAGTGGCTACGGAAAGCTAAGAGAAAGGGCTACAACTCTTATGAAGACCCCATATGCAAATCCGTTTGGGTGACACACGGCACGATGCTGTGCGTCGGCAAGACAACCTGGTCGTGCGTCATTTCGAGAGTCAAGCGATCCTGACGGCCTGACGCGACGACCTGGTCGTGAGTGAAGCGCCGCCCGTGCGTCTGTCGGGAAAGTCAGGTTTTGATGATTTTTAACTTAGGTTATGACCCAATGGGAGTATAAATAGAGACGAGACGACCCTAAACAAAGAAACACCGATTTTTACCCTATAACGCGGAGAAAAGAGCAACCTTCTACCGAAGGATTGGAGAGATTGATCAAGGTCACAACCACGCGCTTGAGGATTGAAGATAGATCGAGAGATCGTCGACATCCCCGAGTTTTCTCATTCCATCATATCATTTACTTTCGATTAGTTAGATATGAACTTGAATAATTTGTCTATGAATTATTTATTTCCCATGTCCGGCTAAACATCTTGTGATTCGGTTTTGAGATTAGGTTAATGGATACTTTTATTTGATGATTAATTGCATTTGAAGTTATTGTTTTCAAACCCTATTCGAGTACTTTGTTTTAATTCTTGTTTTATCAAAAGGCCTTTGGTTTAACGTGTTTTCATGTATTGATTCATAATTCGAGACATGAGTTTCAATACTAGATCTTTGAGTACTTGACATGAATATTTGCTAGATTGAGAAGTCTGTGAATATTTGTGAGGATTTATAATCTTTTATGCTTTTGGGAGTTGGATATCTTATGTTGAGTAGAGATGCTAGCATAGATAATCCAATGAACGTTTTTACAAGAATCTCGAGAGAGACGATAAAAAACTTTCGTGATTGTCTTATAGGAAAGAATAATAATAACTTTGGTTGTGATTAATCGATAACAAAAGGATATTAATCAAAACCATAACCCGGAATCCATTCATATCCTTGATCTTTCAATCCACTTTTACTTTGTCTTTTTAGGATAAATTCTTATCTTGCTTTTACAAAACCAATCACCCAATTTCGATCGTCTAGATAAAAATAAGACTATTATAATCTCAAAGTACAATAATTTATTAGTCTCTATGGATTCGACCTTGCTAATCCTATTCTATAAAGTACACCGTACACTTGCGGTGAAGCTAAAAATAAAGCGAACGAATATGCCAAATTATTACAAGGTATAGATGACAAAGTATAAAAATTTAGCACGTGATAAAATCTTGACGGAATAAAGCTCCAACAGTACAATGTGAACAAAGTTTATATGAGAAGTAAAAAATAAAACTAATAGGAACAATGCCAAATACCCTTAGCATGGATGGATAATTGATCGCGAAATTCTTACATAGCGTACGGTGTCAAGTTTTAGTATAGGTTTTGAAAGTAGAGTTATCGTCTCCACATGAATTGTTATCGAATTTTATACTAAGTACTATAATTAAAATAGCTTAATTCTATCTAGAAATCGAAAAGAGATGAGAATTTATTAAACTAAAAAGAAAACTAAAATTAAACTAAGAATTGGTTCGAGACAAATTATCAAACACGTAGAAGATGAATTCAAGAGGGTTGATTTCACCTAGTTATCCCCTATGTTCTCAATCCAGTTTATTAATCACAAGTTATTAATCTATAAGCCAATATTCCTACCATTTATCACTTCCTCTCTCGAGTGCCAAGTGATTCTAGGTTCAAATTTACGATTTCGATATCTCTATAAAAATCATAAATTAAACCCTAATACGCTCAATGTATATTCTATCACGAGGCTTCAAAAGATTCATAAATCTTTCGATTCTATGAAACCCTAGGTTGTGCTATTTTATGGCCGATGTTCAATTACCTCTCTCGAGCATCAAACCAAACACGCCAAACAATCGAAACTATTGATCGGATAAGTCGATGCAATCAAATCAAATAGCACAAATAGATTAAATAACATGCGAATTTCATAAACTGAAATCAAAACATACGTTCAAACGTAACTTACATCAATCCTGTAGAAAAATATGTTTTAGCTCATATTGGATGTATAAAAATTCATGAAGAAATAATTATACATCTCAAGAAATCGACAAAGAAAAGCAAAGAAAGAATTGAGAAGAAAAGAGAAGAAATTCTCTCTCGTGTCCGACGAGAAGTGCCTCCAATTGTCGTCCCGAACCCTAGCTCTATGTCTCTTGCCTTGCGTTGTGCTCAAAATAATGTCCGACCCCTTGTTCGTACGTCACTTCTTCTATTTATAGACTTGAAACCCTCAAAAATCCGTCCAAAAAGGCCCAAAAATAATAAGCCCACGTTCACGCCGGGATCGCGCGCAATGTGCTGCCGCCTGACGCTGCTATACCTATACTGCCGCCGCCATGGCGCATCGCAACGCTGGGAATGGCACGCCCATCCCCTCCCCTGCATCTTTGGTGAACGTCGTCTCTTCTTCTTTGGGAATGGCGCGCCCATCTTCTTCTTCTTCTTCTTCTTCTTCTTCTTCTTCTTATTATTATTATTATTATTATTATTATTATTATTATTATTATTATTATTATTATTATTATTATATTTTTTATTTTTGTTTATTGTGAGATATAATAATTATTTGCCTGGTTAAGTCTTCCTCGAGAGATGACTTGTGGTCAACTTGCTACCCTATATTGATCTTGTTCTCTTCCGAGGATTGCTAGATTTATTTTAGGTATTTAGCGGCCGAACAATTATCGATTTGTATTAATACATGACAATGGATTTATTTTAGGTATTTAGCGGCCCGAACGTTATCGATTTGTATTAATTCATGACAACTTATGTTTTATTAAATTTTTATGCATATTGAACATAACCGAAATTGACCCCAAAACTAAACACGAATATGATTCGATGACCCGAATCGCTACCCTATACAAAACTACTCAACCAAAGTGTTATTAAAAATGGTGAAGACTCAAGATAAAACAAGGATGACACTTTTAGTGTGCGAGGTGTTTTATCACTAATGGTACTACAATCAATATTATTTACATGACAAAATTTAAAATTGTCCGACTTTTTGTCAAACTTAAATACATAGTTTTTTTGAGGTGTTTTATCATCTAATGGTACCACAATCAATATTATTTACACGAAAACTTTTAAAATTGTCTTATTTTTTGTCAAAACTTAAATACATAGTTTTATTTGATTAGTTGTACAAGCTTTAATCAAACTAAACATGCATCGAGTTAAATAACCTATCTTTTACTCAATTTTATTATATTTTTCACTAGTAGAGCCTAATTCAAACCGAGCTTCAAATTTATCAAACAAAAAAATGTGATCGAAATTGGCTTGTTATAATAATGAATAAGCTCAAATGAGCTTTAAATATGAATCTCATATCAAGTGCATAATAACTTAGATTTGTTTTAAACTCAATTTAAATAGGGGAAAAAAGCATGGCAAATTGTGGCCATTTCATGCATATATTTGAATCCTTTTAAAATTTCCAGAAGATATGGAGGGCAAATTAATTTGACACCCTATGTTGTGAAGTACGAAAGTGGATCAAAAATACCTAATTGCAGCAAAAATTAAAACTAAAATATTAGACGATCACGTACAAATTCATGTCTTTAAACCCAAAATACCTAATTACAGCAAAAATCGAAACTAAAATATTAGATGATCACATACAGATTCATGTTGTCTTAAACCCGGCTTGCGATCAATAATAATTATACCTCTTCTCTAGATGAGATTACACATTATATCTCAACGTGGACTGAAATGGGACATGCTCACATCCATATATTAACCAGATTTTCACTAGAGAAAAGGGAGAAAAATCAATGATCCACCATGCTGTGGCAAGGAAAATGAGCTCCATTGGCGTAAACACGCCACTTATCTAACAAGTCCAAAGAAATAATTCGACGCATTGCTATTTGATCACAGAAGGATTTCCATGAAAGAAACAATTACTGCCTATGATTTACTCGAATTCTCAACACGATCACAATATGCCAGAGAAATTTTTGGTAAGCACCGGATTGAAAAGACAATGCCGGCATGTTTAAGGAGCTTCAGTACAAAGCGATGAAAATACTACCATAACAAATAAAACAGAGTGCGACCTAACCAGAGAGCAATATATTAATGAAAGACTTTAGCAAAACACTGCATAAACACTTTCTTGCTATTTTGACAAAGTGAGAACACAGATAAAGATAGTATGAAGATGAAATAATAAACTGGATTTCATAAAAGTTGAAACGCACACGTCTGTATCTCTTGTATTAAGTCAGCGAAGGAGATTATTTGAATAATAAATTCAAAGCCCATAAGGTGTTCACCAAAAAGAACAAAAAATGTCCATAAGCTCTTATTTCGTCAACGTTTGACTAGGGAAGACAAGGAGACTGAAGCCTTGCTGAATTAGCCCTCCAATGCTGATGCTCCAGATATAATCTCTATCAATTCCGTAGTAATGGATGCTTGACGAGTTCTGATAATGGACATAAAGACAAATCAGATCGGTTGGTATGAACATTTAATTACGTATGAAAAAAAAGTCGCTGCTTCTAAATTTGTTAGAGCAAATGATAGTCACGCTTCTAGTCTTTCCACCATCCCATGACGCTTAAAAACATCAGCAACATTGTTTAGATGCATGGATAAAGCTGGTCAAGGAATGTCTGCATGTGTGCTCAGATAAACATAAGGGTTTATTGCAAACCCTTGTGGTTCAGTAATTTATTATTCAAAAAACCAAAAAAAAAAAAAAAAAAGACAAACTTTCTTTCAAAATTACATCTACTCCTTGACATTTGTTTATAATTTACAATTTGCATCTTCAAGAGTGTTATGTCAATACAAACCTCAAGGAAATGTGTAATTCCTTAGGGGTATTTGTAATTTTGAAAGCTAACTGGAGAGGTTTTATAATTAGTCTACACCTCAGGGATAGTTTTTGTAATTTACCCTAAAGTTAATAATTGTGATCAGAAATGTTAGAAACCTATTGTAAGTAAGTGTGAGGCGATCAAGCATATCTCCTGAATTTTTACTAGAGTTATCCATAGCAGACATTCTAGCTGCCTGCTCACTGCAAGCATTTTCTATTACCGCATTAAACATAACCTGAAAAAAACAATAAAAGTTATAGTATCAGACAAAAAAGAAGTAGAAAAACTAATCCGATGCTAGGTTTCTCAATCCAATATCTATCGTGGAATCACAAGTCATAAAGGTAAAACCTACACAAGAGAACTGGAAGTCTGTGAGATTCTGAAGCACTTCTGACTTTGTTTCACCACCTTCAAGCTCATAAGAATCCAATTCTTCAAGTTTCCCCCAGCTTCAGCTTCTCTCTCCACAACCTATATTAACATCACATGGAACTAGCATCCGAGTTTTTATATAATTCACAAAAGCGTTCATGTCGGTAAATTCCGCTAATGCAATCAATACCTCTGGATATAATACAGTTGAGGTTGTTGGCGAAAATGCGACCACATATTGGAAGTTGTTGTAAACGATCTTTAACGCATCATACTCTACATTCTTTAAGATGTCATCTGCAAGCACAACAACCTGCAAAGGACCAAAAGAATTTGAGAATCAGATATAAAGACAGATGTTCAGAAGATAAAAAACCGCATACATATAGAAAAAAATTGAAATTCAAGTGTATTTACTTTTTTCTGGAATTTCAGCTGCATTAAACAATAACACATCCAATCCATTTGAGTCATCTACGACTTTCCAGACAATGGCTCAAACCTGATGTAATCTGTAACATTGCCTGAGCATGTTAATTCAATTTACAAATTTCACTCACGATGTCAATAGTAGCATCAAATGAAGTTGACCAATTATAATCAGTCAGTATGGCATGACAAACTCTTAAGCAAGTTATTCATATAGAAACCAAATATCTGTATTACAGCCAATTTCAGACAAGTTGTGCTGGAACACGGACACCCACAGTTGGTCATCAATCTTCATACCTGTCCCTATATACAACCTTAGATTGCACGAATGAAGCTTGTCATATAATATAAAACATGTTTTGAAACACTTACTGTATCATTTGATGCAATCCTTCAACCTTGGTGTCAGAAATATTCAATGAGGTCAATTGAGTAAATCATACAACAATAAATTACTGAAAAATAGAATTTCACAGACCATTATGGTAAATCGCTGAACAGTCAGCAGCGAACATTCAGTCGGGGTTGAGTTCAGATAGTGTTTCTAACAAACTATTACTCACCCAATCTAAACATAGTTTCTAAGCTCCTCAAGCAAGGCCTAATTGCATCCGAATTGACAATTGGCCAAGCAACCTAGGAACCCTCTGGTTTTCTATATTTCCACTAATTTGAAAGTCTCAACTAAAAGAACTAGAATCGTACTCGGGAAGTCCAATCATACAAAAATTTAGCACCCCCTTCTATCTGAGATTGAACGGATGGAGAGGCATCGTGCCTCTATGGACATGCGATCGACAACAGAGATGCCAATCTTACTGGATTTAAGAGGCATAAACGGGATCGGGAATGGTGACAACAAGAAGAAACAATGCGTGTGGAACAAGTTAGATACTTCAGACATTGTTCAACAAGGCTGGCCGGTATGGAGAGTGAAAATGCGATGCAAAACGAAGGTTCGAGAGAACATATTGAGCACATGCATGAAGCTCACACTCGCCGAGATAAAGTCATTGCGTGAGCAAAATAAGAGTGATCTACACGTTTGGAAGAAACCATGAATACAAAATTCACCTTCTCATGGCCGAGATGAAGTGATTTCAAGCAGAGTCCAACGCTACTCGATCCGACTTTCGTGCTTCATACTGCGCAGCGGACTCGAGACAGAACTCTACCACCAAACAGGCTCGACTTCCGCTTGCCAAGATGTTTCAGTGTCCCTCTCTCTTTTGATGATGCCAAAAGGGGAAGAGGAATACCTTAAAGCACGAGAAAAGATCCGGAAGCCGAAAAAGAGGATCAAACATGAAGGGAAAGATACAGTGAGGAAGTTACCAAACAAAAGAAAGGAAAATCGCTAAGGGGAAGGATCGAAAGATGTGACCTTGATGATTGCACAAACCCCCAACGGGTCTGTCATCACGGTGACATTATCGCAAAAACTCCTGTGACTCGCCACTCCAACACTCGCTATATCTATGGTGAAAAGAGAAAACAATTGAAGCGGGGATGGAGGAAGTGGAAGGAAGAATGGATGCCCGGTTATGAACATCTTGAAACAAAGGAGGCATTCCGGTGACAGAGACACTTATGCCATCTCGGATGTCGGACAGAGCCACGATCGTTGATGAATTTAAAACGCTCGCATTTGAAGGATACTTTGCAAATATGTCATGGCTCAAGCTTGGGACTTGTCTTGGGAAAAGGGTCTCACGTTATGTGAAGAAGGCGACAGAGCGACTACTACGCGATCACTCTGGGTCACTCCGTGATCACTCGGATGGAAAGAAGAAGACCCCACTACAATACACGCCCGGTAGGGAAGAAGCGGTGGTGGAGGAAGAGGTTTGGACTGGGCCTCCGCCCAAAAACATTGAATACGTAGATCCGGGAAAGAAAGGAGGGATCTATTGGTGGGCTTGACCAAATAGCAAATTTGCAAGTGGCTAAAAGTAACGCTGAGTATGCAAAAAGAATAGAAGAAGAAAACAAGAGACAAACTCAACTATGGGAGGAAAGACAGAAAGATTAAGAAGAGATGAAGGCTGCCGGGAAGGCATATGAAAAGAAGAAGAAGCGGTGACGATGAGAAAAAGAGAAGAAGAGCGAGAAGATCTTTGAACAAGATGAAAGAAGGAGACAAAGGAGATGAAATGTTCTGCTTGTCCACCCCTTCATGTATTTTATGATGTAAATACATACTATGTAAGTTTTCTGCAATAAAGCTATAAATTCTTTAATCTTTTGTGTAGACAAATGTTTGCTCTGATACACCTTGTAAACAGTTGTGTAAAAAAGAACAAGAATGTTATGATCAATAAAAGGATTGATTCTCAACGCATACATTCTATGTCAATACACTATCTCAGTATGTATCTTTGCTATTTGCATTTTTGAATGGTTTAAGTTTTGGCATCATCAAAAAGGGGGAAATTGTTAGGAAATTTATTGTTTAGATTTTGATGAATGCCATGTAAAACTTAGAATAGGAAGTTGGCACCCCATTTTTTGTTGTAAAATGCATTGTAATAAATAGGGTCCAGGCCAAGTTAGTTAAGTCGGCCTACGCCCTAACGTGCAAGAAGACAACTGAGACTAGAAGGAAGACTCATTGCGAGACAAACCGAGTATGGCAAAGAAGAGTAGACGGAAGTCTATCAAAAAAAGCAGTGAGATGCGGTGAGTGAAGTATCGATCAAGTCAACTCAAGAAAAGCCAAGTCTCAAGTTGAAGTGACAGGAAAGAGTCATCCATGATTAGAAGGCGACTCTAAGTCACCTGGGAAAGCAAAGAAATGCAAAGTCGAGATAATCGTAAAAGATCCGTTGCCGCAAAATCAAGAGAATTACTTAAACAAGTAATATCTCCATATCACCTTTCTCGGAGTGCTCAGGTCGAAGCGTGCAAAGGAATGAACCAATGGGAAGCACTACACCGTGTCGAACTCAAAAGGTGAAAGAACAATTCATACGAGGAAATGGCAATTCCAAGGATCGCAAAAGAAAGACAAGCCAACGACGCAAGTGACTTTAAAAAATAAGCTATCTCTTCAACGGCAAATTTTTGAAAGATCACTATAAAAGGCCGAGGAGTTTATTTGAGAATATGAGACACAAGTTACTGGACACAACCAAAAACGTTCAAGCAATTATTAGAAAATCTGAAACATTCTCAATCCTCAAGCTTACACTACGAAGAACATCAATCCAACACTCACTGTGAAGGAAAGATAACTTCAATCGGTTGAAGAGGAAAATATCGAAAAATCAAGGGGTCTACATTCCACGAAGGATTGTAGAAAAGTTCAAGTCGAACCAAGTCTTAAGCTTTTGGAGGGCTTCGTGATCAAATCCAAAGAGCTTGAGCAAGTGAGCCGTAGTAGCAAGGCAAAAGCCGTGAAGAAGGCCGAGTCGTCGACGAGAAGCCACCGAGTGATCAAGGCGTCTCAGATCGAGTCCCAAAGGATCAAGTCACCGTGTGATCAAGACAGTATCCGATTACCACTTTGTATATCGATCAATACCTAGTGGATTCCTCCAGAGTTGGAGAAGAGAGGAGTAGAAGAATTACCCCATCTTGAACCTCTATAAAAATTTCATTGTGTCATTTACATTTCAAGACTTTAATTCCTGCATCTTAATCTGTTTAAATCTGATAAATTTGCTATCCACTTGATAATTTATAAGTACTAAACCAAGCACTAAATCCTTGCTTAATCAAACTTAAGGGTGTTAAGTCTTCCGCAAAAACAAAACCACAACTGAGTTAATTTAGACCCAAATGAGTTATTCCATCAACAACTTAGTTGAGTCCGTTGAGAGACTAACTCTCTGATTAACTAAATTGGCTGTCCATCAAGGACACAACTCAGTGTAGGTCCCAAGGGGTGTAAGTGTAAGGTTTAGAAGGGGGTTGAATAAACCTTACCAAATTTTCGATTTAGTCCTTTTAAATCTACAGAGTTCTACACACTGTGTCCTTGATGGACAATCGAATTAGTCACTCAAGAGAGTTAATCTCTCAACAGACTTTCAATTGAGTCATTAAATAGAGTAACTCACTGGCTATAATTTGACTCAACCGTGGTTTTGTTTTCAAATGAAGACTTAACACCCTTAAGTTTGATTAAGCAAGTTTTTTCTGACTTGATTTAGTACTTTATAAATTATCAAATGGATAGCAAATTTATCACAGATATAAGCAATTTAAAAGTGCGAAATTTAAATCTTTGAAATGTAAATGACACAAAGAAAAGTTTTTATAGAGGTTCAAGATGGGGTAATTCTTCTACTCCTCTCTTCTCCAACTCCCGGATGAATCCACTAAGTAATGATCGGTTTACAAAGTGGTAATATCCGTATACAAGTCTTGATCACAACAAATGACTTGATCCTTTGGGACTCGACCGAGACGCCTTGATCACTCACCGCTTCTCGTGACTCGACTTCTTCACAGGCGTTGCCGCTTGCTACTACTGACTCACTTGCTTAAGCACTTTGATTTGATCACGAAGCCCTCCAAGAGCTTAAGACTTGGTTCACCAACCTTTCTACAATCCTTCCCGGAATGTAGACCCCTTGTTTTCAAAGGTTTCCTCTTCAACTCGGTTGAAGTTCTCTTTCCTTCACGGTAAGTGTTGGATTGATGTACTTGAAATGTAGGCTTGAGGATTGAGATTGTTTAAGTTTTCGATGTGCTTGTATATCTCACGTATGTGTCATTTATGCATCTTTCTCAAACAAACTCCTCAAATTTTTATAGTGAACTTTCAAAAATTTGCCCGTTGAAGAGATAGGCTCATTTTTTAAAGTCACTTTGCAATGTTGTCATTGGCTTGCTTCTTGGAATTGCCATTTCCTCGTATGAATTGTTTTATCACCTTTTCGAATTCTCGACACGGTGTAGTGCTTCCCATTGGTTCATTCCTTTTGCACGCTTCAGGGACTCGAGCACTCCAAGAAAGGTAGTATGGAGATATTACTTGTTTAAGTAAATCTCTTGATTTCTCGTAACGGTTCTTTTACGCTTATCTCGACTTGATCGCTTTTCCTTGCTTTCCCCAGGTGACTTAGAGTCGCCTTCTTCCAATCATTGGATGACTCTTCCGTCACTTCACTTTGAGACTCGCTTCTCTTGAGTTGACTTGACCGATGTTCCACTCACCGCATCTCACCGCTTCTTCATCGAGTTCCTGTCGCTCTTTCTTTGATTTAGTTGTCTCTCAAAGAGAGTTTTCCTTCAAGCCTTCGCTGTCTTCTTGCATGTTAGGGCGTAGCCGACTTAACTCGGCTTGCGGCTCTAATTGTTACAATACATTTTACAAAATTTAATTGGGTGCCAACTTTCTATTCTAAGTTTTACATGGCATTCATCAAAATCTAAACAATAAAATTCCTAACAATTTCCCCTTTTTGATGATGCCAAAACTTAAATCATACAAAGATGCAAATAACAAAGATACATACGATATAGTGTATTGACATAAAATGTATGCGCAGAATCAATCTTTTTATTGATCATATCATTCTTGTACTTAACACAATCAAGGTGTATCGGTGTAGTATGTAATTGTCTTCACAAAAAATAGAAAATTTATAGCTTTATTACGTAAGACTTACATTGTATGTATTTACATATAAAATACACGGGGGTTGGACAAAGAACACTTCATCTCCTTTTTGTCTCCTTCTTTCATCTTGATCAAAGATCTTCTTCTCTTCTTCTCTTCTTCTCGTCGTCACCGCTTTGCTTTTTTTCTTCTCATATGCCTTCCTCGGCGCCTTCATCTTTCCTTGTTCTTTCCTCGTCTCTCCCGCCATAGCCGAGTTTGTCTTTTGTTTTCTTCTTCTATTCTCTTTACATACTCGGCGTGGTTTTAGCCACTCGCAAGTTCGCCACTTGGTCAAGCCCACCCCAAAAGATCCCTCCTTTCTTTCCCGGATCTACGTATTCAATATTCTTGGGCGGAGGCCTAGGTCCAAGCTTCTTCCTCCATCGCCGCTTCTTCCTCTACCTCAAGGGCGTATCTTGTCGGGCCTTCTTCTTTCCAAATGAGTGCCAGCGGAGTGACCAAGCAGAGCGATCGCGGTTGTCTGTCATGTCAACTTCTTCACATAATGTGAGACCCTTTTCCCAAGATAGGTCCCAAGCTTGAGCCATGGACATATTTGCAAAATATCCTTCTTGATTCGAGCGTTTTGAATTCGTCAACCGATTGGCTCTGTCCCGACATCCGAAATGGCATACGTGTCTCTGTCAACCGGAATGCCTCCGTGTTCTTTCAAGATGTTCATCACCCTGGCATCCATTCTTCCTTCCACCTCCTTCATCCCTCGCTTCAATTGTTTTCTCTTCTCGGCCATAGATACAAAGCAGAGTGTTGGAGTGGCGAGTCACGGGGAGTTTTCGCTTATAATGTCACCGTGACGGAGACCTTCCGTTGGGGGTTTGTGCAATCATCAAGGTCATATCTTTTGATCCTTCCCCTCAATGATTTTCCTTTCTTCGCTTCAAAATTTCCTCACCGATTTTCCCTTCTCAAATTGTTCCTTGTCACCGCTCCTTTCTTTTTCAAATTGATTTTCTTTGCTTTAAGGTATTCCTCTTCCCCCTTTTGGCATCATCAAAGGATAGAGGAACCCCGTGGAACATCTTTGGCAAGCATGAAGTCGAGTCTTGATGGTTGAATTTTGCTTCAAGTCTCATTGCGTTGTATCGCACGGAATTGATCGAGTAGCGTTGGATTCTTAAAATCGCTTCATCTCGGCCATGAGAAGGCTGAATTTTCTTGTCATGTGTTCTTCCAAACGTTGTATATCATTTGCATTACGCTCACGCAGCAGCCTTGATCTCGGCGAGTGAGCTTCATGCATATGTTCAATGTGTTCCTCGCTTCGTTTCAACATCAACATTTTCACTCTCCACACCAAACTTGTTGAATAAGGTTCAAGTATCTCACCGCTCCACACGCATTGATTCTTCTTTGTTGCCACCATTCCCTTATCCTCGACCGTGATGCCTCTCAAGTCACCGTAAGGTTGGCATCTCTCGTTGTCCAGCGCATGTCCAAAGAGGCCTCGATGCCTCTCCATTCGTTCAACTTCAAAAAAGAGTGCCTTGAACACTTCTCGAACTTCAAATGATTCTTCCTGCATTGCGGTGATGGCCATACAAATACGAAATCAAAATCGGTACTGAACAATGGTGCCCGAGTGAAAACAGGAGGTGGTCCGTGATAGCGTGCTTGCTCATTTTCTCGACTCTTCGTGGAGTTCTCGGTATCTCCAAAGGAGAAAGGAAAGATTCCACAAAAGATTCATCACCGCCAACCGGGATTTGTTCGATGATAAGCGGTGCGCGTGAAGTTCTTTTGGGAATCGATCCAAATGAGCGTGAGGAGCCGGAGCAAAGGTTTCGGTTCAAATTGGGTTTGGTTGTGAAGTAGACCCGAAGCTTGCTGAGCCTCAATTGTCTTAAACCGTTGGTCTCACCGATTTTTCCATTTCAATGACTTGTCCTCGGCCTTATCGGCGTCATCGGACGATGATGAGATTTCTAGTGGTGGCTCATCATCAAAGTTAAAAGTTTGACGAGTAGTCTTGGGATCGACTTGCTCGTGCCTGGAACATCCGCACTGAGTCTCTTGGATTTGTCATGGGGGTTGACTCTTCTTCTTTTCGCCTTCTCGATCCCGGAAAAAGTGACATCGTGGTTGTCCCGGGAATCATGGAGTGCGCTGATCTCCTTCTCGATGGGTCGATGATTGCGGGAGGGATGTTCTCTACTTCCCTTTTTACCCTGGAAGTCTCAACCTCCCGTGGGCCTTCATTTCCTCCAAATAGTCTCTACTGCGAGGCCTTGTCCTCCCTTTCGACAAAGTGTCACTGTCTTTGGGTCTTCTACATGGCATCCATTGGAGTCTCAACCCCATGGATTGCACTTTCATCGCCAGTGTTAACTCCCAGTACATTCCTTCCTCGTGCCTCGATCGCATCGCCAGCGGCGTCATTAGCCTTCGGCGCGTTGGCACTCACCGAGACATATCTCAATCGTCTGAGATTCGTTGATGGCAACTTGCTGTTTCTTCTTGTGATTGTAATTTCTCTTCTTCGCCTCCTTGCTTCTTTGTGAGTCATCTGCAGATCCTCCGACCTTGCTGCAGCCGGGAGGGAGTTTCCCCCTCGGCCCGCGCACCACCGAGTGACTTGGAGTGGGGTCACTCGTCTCCGACTCCCGTTGCAATTGATGGTTCACCCGTTGGGGCGGTGGTAGCACACCTTCAATAGGGGTTGGCTCGACCGGGGTCCCCACTAGCCCAGCCATCACCATCTCCTTATCGCTTCTTCCGAGTGAGTGGGAAGTGGTAGCGGAACAACAATGGCTATTTGTCAACCACTCCCATTGGATCGATTTCGGTGTGTTCGGAGGACTCTCCTGGTCCCTCCATTAATCTTTGCTCATGAAGGATTCTTGATTCGCGCAATGCTTGCTGCATTTGCAACTCTTCTCTCGCGGGCGTGCATTCTCCTGGTTCCTCGTCACTTTCGGAGAAAACATCAAGGAGAGGATGGAAGTGTTCGTGGTGCCGAGATAGGCGATACTTGCCTTCTCACGTGACTTGGCTTCTTCTACCATGGTTTCTCTCTCCCCCGTCCTTGTAGATTTGCGGGATGTCTAAGCGGTTGTCCTCATCAAGTGTTGGGAGCACAAAGAGTTAGTCCAAGGAAATTTAGCGCCTCCTCTTCTTCTTCTATGAATTCAGCCGTTGGAACTGTTCCTTGACTTGCTCAACTTCCATTTTCTCCACTCACGCAGACGATTTTGGATGTCGGGTAAGGTGGAGATAGGATCATTACATCACTATCCGCTGGGCTTCTTGAGTTTCAAATGTGAGCTACAACAGTGTGTCTTGGGTTGCCTCTGGCCTCGATTGCCTTGTGAGACTTGGTGTTTCATCAACTACATCCGAGACTCTACTTCTCCGGTAGTCTCCTGTATTTGTGCTAGCTGAGTAATCGACTCACCGGTTTCTCCTTCTCGACCGCTGACGAGTCTTCTTCGCCTCCTGGTTTGTACCAGGGGAATTTACAGTTGGGCGCGGTGTCCTCGAGTCTTGGCAGGGCAGGGCTTGGTGTTTGTTTCGAGGAGCCGCCGTCTAGGCTTGTCGGTTCTCCTCCTTTTGACGATCGGAGAAGGTATTTGGGAGTCCTTCTCGACCGCCTGCAGGGCGGGTGACATGGCTGCTGGGCGGTGACTCTGCTGCGGGGGCGGAGCATGTTTGGTTTTCTTTCTTTGCATGGCGGCTCTTCTTAGCACCTGCAGGGCGCTTTCTTCTTGTTGGAGAGGAGGCACTGTGTCTTCGGGTCACTGATTCCCCCTCACCGTGTCGCTCTCTTGGCGTAAGCTCGCTTCGAGCACCAGAGAGGTTAGCTCAACATCCTCTTGTTAACATGGAATGCTTTCCCATGTCCGAGAGGACTCTTTCACCTCCAATAGTCGGCCAATCACTAGGCCATATCCCGTGGATCCTCCAAATGACCCATCTTCTTTGAAGGACTTGTTCCCACGTTCGGCGTAGTCTGCTGAGATAAACTCAGCCAGCTTGATCTTCTTTTCTTCGATGATTGCAGCCATCACAATCGCTTTGCCTTTGACATTGGTCAAAGGTCAAAGTCCAAATTTGATGTCGATACATTTGGCAACTATGTCCAACAATTTGTGATAATCCTCCTTTAGCAGCTCTCTTGTTTTTGTGTATATAATTTTATCGGCAAGGTCGGACTTGGCTATTTCTTTCCATGCGTCGGCCAAGTTTACATCAGCTTCCTTAATCTCGTTGCTCCTTCTGGCGGGTAGTGAGCAATATTCACCAAATCCTTGGCGTGATAGTCACCGCTTCCCCGTGAATGATGACTTGATTCCTTCGTCGTGAATCTCAACATTCACGAGAATTGTGCGACCTCCTCCACATAGGTCATAGGATATTCCAAATAAGAAACGGTTTCGATCCTGGCGTTTCCAACTTCTCCGCGATTTTCTTCACTGGTGTCGTCGGACCCCTCGCTTCACCATTCCGTCGAAATCCACGGTCGAACCGGTGTGGATTTGTTTTCCCAACTTGGTAAAGTCATAAGTTGGTGCCATTTCTCGAATAATTTCAAGAAAAATTCGAAAATTGATTTGAAGGTTGATAGGGTTTCGAGTATTTGCCTTTGCCTTTTGAGAGAGAGATTGAACAGTTTTTAGAAGTGTGAGAGAGAAACGGACGAAAAATGGTTTAAATATGGTTTATGAAAGGACGTGCAGACGGTTTTTGAATCGTGATCGAAATCAACGGCTTGGATTTCGCACGCATATTGAGCGCGCATGTCTCGTATTTAATGTGGCAAAGATTTATATCCAATCATAGCTTGTGTGCAGCTTTATGTCCGTACACATCATCATTATCTTTGACGTGTCTCTTAAAACATTCCCGCTTAAGTCAAAACGATTGCGTTTTTGTCACTTTGCTCATAAGTTATTCAACTTATCTCTTAGCCGATTAAACTCGCTTCTCACATTTCTCTTAGTGATTCAAATTTATCACCGACTTGGTATAGTGACTTTCCGATCAACATTTAATGAGCCGATTTTTTGTTTTCACTCTTTTTCACCTTCTTTCCTGTTCCATTTATTTTCTTTGATTCTTCCGTGTCTCGGCTTAGCTCAATTAGCCCCAACTCATGTTTGAGTTCTTCAAATCTTGACTCACATAATGGTTTTGTGAAGATGTCGGCTAGTTGTTTGTCGGTTGAGATATATTCCAAGATAATGTCCTTCTTTTCAACATGATCTCTTATGAAATGATATCGACATCTATATGTTTTGTTCTTGAGTGCAACACAGATTTTGAGTGATTGCAATTGCACTTGTGTTATCACACATGATTGGAATTTCTTTTTCTTCAACTTCATAGTCTCTCACCTTTGTCTCATCCATAGGACTTGGGCTACTTGCAACATTGCCAGCCTATGTATTCTCGCCTCACCAGAGGTGGCTATTGAGTTTTGCTTCTTGCTAAACCAGGAAATTAGTCTGTTTCCAAGCATTTGACATGTGCCTGAAGTGCTCTTCCTGTCCCACTCGCATCCAAAGATATAGTCGAGTCCGAATAGCCAATTAGCTTGAATCCACCTTCCTTTGATACCATAGCCTACTTCTTGGCTTCCTTTCAAGTATCTCAATATTCTCTTAGTCTTTGTCATATGGCTCTCTTTTGGAGCAGATTGAAATCTTGCACATACACCTACAAAGAAAGGTGATGTCCGGCCCGCTAAATAGCCGTGAGATAGAGCAATGATCCAATAAGTGCTGCTCAGATCTTGTTTGATCTACTGTGCTTGCCATCCGCATCCATGTCCATTTTGACCGATGTGTTCATTGGTATTTTTACGTAAGACTTCTCCTCCATACCAAATTTCTTCATTAAATCTCTGGTGTATTTTGTTTGACTTATGAAGGTTCCATCCTTCACTGTTTCACTTGAAGTCCAGGAAGAATGTCGGCTCTCCCATCATGCTCATTTCAAATTTACTTTGCATGAGGTTTGAGAATTTTTCACACAACTCTTTGTTAGTGGATCCAAAGATGATGTCATCAACATATATTTGAACAAGCAAAAGATACTCTTCTTGTCTTGAATTCTAAAAAGTGTTCTATCTACTTTTCCTTTTGTGAATCCATTTTCGTTAGGAATTGTGACAGGTATCATACCATGCCTCGGGTGCCTGTTTCAACTGCACAGGCTTTCTTGAGTTTGTATACCTTGTCTCCAAGAGTCTTCTCGCTCAAATCCTGGAGGTTGTTCAACATACACTTCTTCTTCCAATAAACCATTCAGAATGCACTTTTACATCCATTTGATATACAATGAAATTCTTGTGAGCCGTATAGGCAAGAAACATCCTTATAGCTTCCAATCTTGCTACAGGAGCAAATGTTTCATCAAAATCTATTCCTTCTTCTTGGCAATATCCTTTGGCTACCAATCTTGCTTTGTTTCTTATCACGTAACCTTCCTCGTTCATCTTATTTCAATACCCATTTGGTTCCAATAACATTTTGATGTATGAGTCTTTGTACTAATTCCCATACTTTATTTCTCTCAAACCGATTCACTCTTTCTTGCATAGCTTGAATCCAATGTGTGTCGTCAATGCTTGTGACACATCTTTGGGCTCTATTTGCGAGATGAAGCATGTGAACATTGCTTCTTGTTGGGTTCTGATCTTGTCTTGACACCTTCTCTTATATCTCCAATGACAAGTTCTCGTGGATGGTCTCTCGGCCATCTTACGTCGGGTTGAAGTAAGTTAGTGGATTCGATCGACTTGCAAATTTGTATTCTTTGTGGTCGGCTCTCTCGTGATCACTCAAATGCAGATTTTCCACCGCTTTTGAGATTCACTATCTCATCTTCTTCTCAATTGATAATCCCCGCCTGGCTTGAAGATAGGGACTCTTCAGAAGGTTGGATGATTCACCTTATCACCGACTCTTCAATGTCTTCCCCATTTACATTTGGCTCATCGAATACTACATGAATGGATTCTTCGTAACCATAGTTCTTTTGTTGAGTATTCGTAGGCTTTGCTTTTGTGAGTATCTGAAGATACCTCATCGCCTTTTAGCATCAAAAGCCTTTAGGTTGTCTTTGCCATTGTTGTGGATGAAGCATTTACATCCAAATATCCCGAAATATGCAACATTTGGTTTTCTTCCACTCCGGATCTCATAGGAGTCTTTGTCACCGTCTATTTATCATACATCCTGTTTTGGGTGTAGCAAGTCGTGTTGATTGCTTGACCCAAAATCTTTTTGGTAACCCCCGCTTCAAATACTAACATGGTCCTTGCCGCTTCTTTGAGGGTTCTATTTCTTCTTCTCGCAACTCCATTCTCACGTGGAGTCCTTTTCACGATAGTTCATGACCAATACCATTCTCAATACAATACGAGTTATTATTCCATTGACAAACTCGGTTCCTCTATCCGATCTTATTTTGATAATGGTTTGACTCTTCTCATTTTGAATCCTCTTCATCACCGTGGTAGTTTTTGTAGAGTTTCTTTCTTCTTGCACATGAATATTGTCCATGTATATCTTGAGTAGTCATCTACTACCACCAAAGTGTATTTCTTTCCACTTATCTTTGCCGGGTTCCACTGGGCCAAATAGATCCATATGAAGCGGATGCAATATTCTAGTTGAGGATGGGCATGTCTTTTCTTTGAACGACGACTTGATTTGTTTTCCCTTCGACATGCGTCACATATACTCTCCTTCTTGTATACTTTGAGTCCTGAAGTCCTTCCACAAGATGACTTCTTGCAAGTTTGTTGATCGTTTTGAAATTCGGATGACTCGGCTTTTTTGTGCCACGACCCAACTTGATTCGGATGTGCTCTTTGCAAGTAGACAGTCTTTGGTGTAGCGGTTGACCAATCTACTACATACATATTTTTCTGCTTCACATCCTTGCAAAGACCACTTCATTTGATTCAATGTCTTTGATTTGGCATATGCCCATGTTGAATCCAACATTGTAAGATGATCCAACCAACCTATAGCCAAATGATTTGACTCAAGAGGTTGCCATCTATCGATGCCATAATCATAATTAATCCTGGCAAATTGCTTGGGGATTCTAGGTTCATACAAATTGTCTCTTTTGTCCGTATGCCTGCGTGTATGTTTTAGCAATTGCCTTTCTTGGGTAATTGTGGTGTCTTTGAGTGTAGTGCCTAGGTGCATATGTGTGTTGATGAAAGCTCTTATGCTTTTGGAATGGCCTTTGTTGAGTTCTGGCCTTTGCCATTTGGGCTTGTATTCCATAAGTCTAGCCGATAGTTCACATTATTCCAAATTGGCTTGGATATTTTCTACCATTCCCATCATATGTATTTCTTTTATGAGTTTTAAGGATTTTTGGTAGCTCGCTTCTTCTTTACAGAGTATTTTCTTTGGAGTCTCATTTGAGGACTCACTAATCTCTTCTCCTGCCCTTTCAAGACTCTCTCAACTCGGGTCATTTTTTCCTTTTCCTTTGTAACCAAGGCCAGTTTGCTTAGTATTGTGCTTTGGATTGAAAGTGTGTGCAACATTTAGAGTTTTGGATTTTTCGGACTCTTCATGACTTGAAGATCCTTTTTCCAAAATTACTCTTGAGGTTTGACATGGCACAAAGGAATTAAATCCTAAGCTGTCTTGTCTCCACATTCTCTTTGACTCATAATAAGATCATCCAATGATTTAGATGCCTTAGTGAATGAGGCAATAACATTTTTGAGGTCATTCTCCCTCTTTTCTATAGCAAGAAATTTCTCGCTATTAATTTAGCATTTTCAGCTTTTTAAACTTTTATTCTCATCACCTATTTGACTTAGAGTACTCGGCTCCTTAGTCGGCTTTGAGTTTTGACTTTTGAGTAAATTTGTTTTCCTCATTCAATAGTGTGTGTGAGGTTTTAATGTGCTCAAAATCTTTCATCATTTTGCCTAATAAATCATAAAGATCAAAAGGGTGATGAAGTGTGTGTCACAAACACTATCACTAGTGTCCGAGCTTGTTGAGTTAGATTGTACCTCATCTTCTTGATCTTGTTCTTTGGCCATTAAGCGGATCAAGGCTTCTTCTTCAGAGTCACTTGAGTAGTCGGCTTCACCGCTCTCGAGTCACCGCCTCTCTTGACTTGGTGTCTCTCTCAGATCTCTCACCATCATTGCCTTTTTCTTCTCTTGTCTTCTTTCTCTCAAGACCTTTCTTTCTTCTTCGTTCTGTCTTGTTGACTACGATATGAGCGATCAATGGCATAGTGACCTGGTTGTCTACAATTCCAACATAGATATTCACCTTTTGATCACTCTTTCTATTCTTGAGTTGTCACCCTTTGATACTCAACTTGTTGATGATCTGTTCTCTTGGTTGGCCTATCATCCCTTGATTTGGAGGAGCCGAGTGTCTTCTCGGAGGATTCACCCTTTCCTCTCTTGTAGTTCTTGTTAAAGAACTTGTTAAATCTTTTAACCATCGTGGCTATTTTTCTTCGGGTCAATTGCCTCTTTGACCTCACTCTCCTTCCATCTTTGACAATTAGAGCAGTGTTTGGGTACAAATTGTCTCTTCCTGGTCTTTCCTTCTCACAAACTCGTAGGCTTTGAGGTCCGAGAATAACTCATGATTGGATGTCTTTGATAGGTCCATGGAGTGTCTCAATGCCATGACCTTCATTTCCCATTCACCGAAGACTTTTTAGGATCTTCATACACATTTCCTTCTCGTGTATATTCCTTTCCAAGTGTAGACTGCTCATTTGTGATTTACGTAAACCGAGCATCCGGTTGATCCAGGTTTTCTCCCCGAGGTCATTTTAAAGTTCTCAAATTTTTGTACACCCACCGATAGTTTGTTTTCTTTGATTTGCTCCGAGCCTTCGCAAATCAATGTCGGTTTAATCCCATTTCCTTAGCCGTTTTGCAAGATTTCACTTTATTGAACATGGCTTTGTCCAAGGTTTTGTAAAGAATGTCCTTGGCTACATTGTCCAGGTTGTATCTTTTTCTCGTCATCATTTGTCCACTCGGTTCTTGGTTTTCAACCATGACCGTCCGGTCTTTGATCTTCTTCCCCTTCAACGCAACTCTTCGTGCAGTATGTTCACCTTTAATATTTGCAGAGGCCCATCTTCTATCACTATCCACATCTCATCATGTAATGCTGATAGATGAGCCTGCATACGAATTTTCCAATCATCAAATTCTTCAATAGTGAACATAGGAATGCGTGTTAGATTTGCTTCCATGATAATAACTTTTAATGATAGAAAAGAGTTTTGAAAGTTTAAGTACTAAAGCAGACTTTTGAAAAGTTTGGAGATCTAGTTCAAGAACCAAAGGCGGAGGGTTCAATGAACCAACCGCTCTGATACCACTTGTAGTCCCAAGGGGGTGTAAGTGTAAGGTTTAGAAGGGGGGTTGAATAAACCTTACCAAATTTTCGATTTAGTCCTTTTAAATCTCTGAGTTCTACACACCGTGTCCTTGATGGACATCGAATTAGTCACTCAAGAGAGTTAATCTCTCAACAGACTCAACTGAGCTGTTAATAGAGTAACTCAGCTGTTGGCTATAATTTGACTCAACTGTGGTTTTGTTTTCAGCGGAAGACTTAACACCCTTAAGTTTGATTAAGCAAGTTTTTACAGCTTGATTTAGTACTTTATAAATTATCAAATGGATAGCAAATTTATCAGCAGATATAAGCAATTTAAAAGTGCGAGAAATTTAAATCTTTGAAATGTAAATGACACAATAAAGTTTTTATAGAGGTTCAAGATGGGGTAATTCTTCTACTCCTCTCTTCTCCAACTCCCCGGAGGAATCCACTAAGTAATGATCGGTTTACAAAGTGGTAAGTCCGGATACAAGTCTTGATCACAACAAATAGACTTGATCCTTTGGGACTCGCCTGAGACGCCTTGATCACTCACCGGCTTCTCGTGCGACTCGGCTTCTTCACAGTAATTTGCGCCTTGCTACTACATGACTCACTTGCTTAAGCACTTTGGATTTGATCACGAAGCCCTCCAAGAGCTTAAGACTTGGTTCACCTTGAACCTTTCTACAATCCTTCCCGGAATGTAGACCCCTTGTTTTCAAAGGTTTCTCTTCAACTCGGTTGAAGTTCTCTTTCCTTCACGGTAAGTGTTGGATTGATGTACTTGAAATGTAGGCTTGAGGATTGAGATTGTTTAAGTTTTTACGATGTGCTTGTATATCTCACGTATGTGTCATTTATGCATCTTTCTCAAACAAACTCCTCGGCCTTTTATAGTGAACTTTCAAAAATTTGCCCGTTGAAGAGATAGGCTCATTTTTGAAAGTCACTTTGCGATCGTTGGCTTGCGCTCTTGGAATTGCCATTTCCTCGTATGAATTGTTTTATCACCTTTTCGCACTTCGACTTGGTGTAGTGCTTCCCATTGGTTCATTCCTTTTGCACGCTTGAGGG
Source organism: Rehmannia glutinosa (assembly GCA_016081115.2). Classification (NCBI taxonomy): domain Eukaryota; kingdom Viridiplantae; phylum Streptophyta; class Magnoliopsida; order Lamiales; family Orobanchaceae; genus Rehmannia; species Rehmannia glutinosa. The sequence continues at coordinate 91,786 of JABTTQ020003149.1, read as the reverse complement.
ACTGAGCACTCCAAGAAAGGTAGTATGGAGATATTACTTGTTTAAGTAAATCTCTTGATTTACTCAGGCAACGGTTCTTTTGCTGATTATCTCGACTTATCGCTTTTCCTTGCTTTCCCCGGTGACTTAGAGTCGACTTCCAATCATTGGATGACTCTTCCGTCACTACTGACCAGACTTGCTTCTCTTGAGTTGACTTGATCGATGTTCCACTCAAGAGCATCTCACCGCTTCTTGATCGAGTTCTGTCTGCTTTTTTTTCTTTGTGCTTAGTCATTGTCTCTCGTGAGTTTTCCTTCAAGCCTTGATTGTCTTCTTGCATGTTAGGGCGTAGGCCGACTTAACTCGGCAGGCGACTCTAATTGTTACAATACATTTTACAAAGAATTGGGGTGCCAACTTTCTATTCTAAGTTTTACATGGCATTCATCAAAATCTAAACAATAAAATTCCTAACATGTAGTATTAACTCGAATATTTAAAAGGACTAAATCGAAAATTTGGTAAGTTTATTCAACCCCCTTCTAAACCTTACACTTACACCCCCTTGGGACCTACAAGGCAACACGTCATCGTTAATCATTTGCTTAAATGCTTGCGAGAGCTTTGTCACCTTCTCCATGTTGAGAATATCCACATATAATTGTGTTCCAAAGAATAGTGTCGCGCGATCGCATGCCATTAAACAATATTTTTGCATCACCAATATATCCATATTTCGCATACATGTCAACTAGAGCACTAGATACATACATTTATTGGATTTTGCCCTTTATTTGCCAAGGAATGCAACTTTCGCCCATTCTCAAGGATTGCGATCCCGAGCAACCCCTCAAATAGCTTGCAAGAGTGAACTCGTTAGGAATAACACCTTCTCTCCTCATCTCGATTAAAGCAATAAACAACCTTTTCTCCTTGATTAATGCGTGAATATGTTGAATTGATAACTGTCTAAGTAAAGACATCTTTTTCTTTTACTCTGTTAAAAATCGTTTCAACACCCTCCACACACCCACACTTGGCGTACATGTCGGTTAAAGCGGTTCAACATAACCATTATGGACAAGGTTGTCTTTAATTATGTATGAATGTACTTGCTTTCCATATTCAATGTTCAAGAGGCTTGAACAACACCTCGAGAATGCTAATAAATGTGTACATATTGGGCTTAAAAATATCAAGAAAGCATATGCTTGAAAACCCTGGTTCCTTGATCGAAGTTTCATCATCGTGAAAAATCCAATAAAAGGGCATTCTAAGAAATTACATCCTGTTAGCCTTTTTATTAAAGATATGGTACCCATCATTAGTTGATCTAAGTTTCATATGCATTGCAACTAATACATCTTACAAAGATGTATCTTTCACCATTAGTTGGTGTTGTTTTTGGCCTAATACCTTTATGGTTTGTGGTCCATTAAGCCCGGCCAAAGCAACTCAACCCCAAGCATTGACCCTCTCGACCCTTGCCCGTTACTAAAACCGCGGATCCTCTTTATTGCTCCATCTCACCGTCCCTTTTAGGGATTTCATCCCAGCCCTTCATTAGCCCATTATTTATCTCCTGTTGGTTTGAAACCCTAAGCATGAACAAGATCTCTCCTTTAGCTTCCAGTAGTAAATCTCTCTCTCTCTCTCTCCGAACAACACGACTCGCTCTCTCATTTTCTTTGTGAATCGAGTTCGATTCTCTGTGGGTTTTAGAGGTGGTTTCGATTTCTTTGGGTGTTTGAATATCGGAACTTTGAGGGATTGTTTGGCGTTGACCGATCGGTGTGGCGGGTTCGAGAGGGTTTTGGGCTGAGCGCTTGGTGTGCTCATCTTCTTCACCTTAGGGCACTTACCTGGCTTGCTTTGTGCACGTCCTTGGGGTAAAAATCAGTTTCTGAGCCGAAGGATTCGACCCTCGTCTTCTTCGCCCGGAGCTTCAAGCCGTACCTTGAAGCTCGCGGTTTGTACGAGTCGCTGTTTGTGCGAATCGCAGCTCCCAAGAAACGGTGATATCTTTCCTGTTTTTATTTCCAGCCTTCATCTTTTTTAGTTTTCGGTTTACTACTTTCACTTATTTCTACTTGCTTTTGTGTGGCAGTGGTTGGATTCGAAGAAGGCAGCCCGTTTCTCATTTTGGCTTGGGGAGGCGGTTTTGGTATAATCTGTTTTCCCGTTTTGCTGTCATTTTGCTTTAGCTTTGGCTTGAATGGGGAAAGTGCCTTCCCGGTTGCCATCTTGTTGCAAAATAACACTTTGTAATTTATCCCTTTTATTTAGAAAAATTGTAATCCCTAATCCCTAATCCCATAGTCGCTTATTGTAATAGTTTATCCGTTAGACCTTTGTAATATTCGGCTATGGCGTACGGCTCGACAACGGGGTCGATACCTAACAGATTGGCTTTCGTAGCTCAAGCAACCCCGTATTCAAAGACTTATCCGAGTAGTAGCACGAGAATCTAACCACCATGTGTTTCAGTACTAAAGCTAAATTTACTTGAGCAGTAAAGCAAGAAATGTACCTTTCTTCATACGCCAAAGTGCGATACTTGGTACAATCCTTCTTTTTATGTCCAGGTTTGCTATAAAAGTAACATCCATCCTTAGTTTCACCTTTTTGTTTCTTTTGTGTTAGACCCTTATCATTAACAACTTTATCAACATCATTTTTCCTTTTGCCCTTATCCTTGGAAGTACTTGCCAACTTAGCAATCTCGGTTCGTTCTTGCTTCAAACTTTCTTCCTCTTGTACACAAAAAGAAATGAGCTCATTAAGAGTCCATTTCTACCTTTGACGATTATAATTGACCTTAAACTGACCGAATTGTGCGAGGAGCGATATTGGCACTAAATGCACGACTAAGTCCTCGGGCACCTCGAGCTTTAGTACCCTTAACTTTGAAGTAATGTGAGACATATCCATGATGTATTCCCTTATGTTTCACTTGCCCTTATACTTGAGTGAGATCAAGTTAGCCAAAAGCGTGCTTGTCTCGGCCCTATCATTTTTGATAAAACGTTTCTCAATTTCTATAAGGTACTCACTAGCCATAGTAACTTCCTCGAGAAGTTGTGCCTCGAAAGGCTTACGGAATGTCGCGCTTAGTAATCATTAGATTAATGCGATTTGAGCGCTCCCACTTCTCAAAGTTCCACTTTTCCACCGTAAAACTTGCATCTCGTAAGAGAAGGGGTTGCTCAACCCTTAGCGCATAGTCCGATCAATGCAACCCAAAATGATCGTAATGTTTCCTTCCAATCCTTAAAATTTGACCCATTGAGCATGGGGATATTGTTGGTGTTACAAGAAATAGAAGTACCGGACAACATAGATGAACAGAGAACAAAACCAAAATTAACTATCATGCTCACATCAAACCGAATAATCAATCATTAAATTCAAATAAGTTGGTAAAATCTCGAGGCACCAAACACAACATTAATAGCAAGTCTTTGGACGGTATATTAACTTGTAAGTGGCTACCTCTTGTAGTGATCAAACACGATAATAAATCATGTCAACCAATATTGTGGTTTTGGGCACAAATCACTTACATGGATAACCTTACAATTGTCATGTATTTGCCGCCATAGGTGTTTGTGTATCTCGAGCCAAGTATTAACCTTCCTTAAGGCCGGCTAATACCCGTATGAATATACACAAACACAAACATCTAGTATTCTTAATGAATAAATCTACACAAGAGAGGTCACTTTGGCAACTTCTTGTTTCAATAAATTCATTTTAAATATCAGACAAAATAAATTGGGACATAAGATGCACCAAACAAATTTAAAATTAAATGATTGAACATGTATTTGCACACAATACATATATTCCTTATTTATTAGGGGTCAATATAAAAATACTACAAACTTCAATGGAACCACAAACAAAAATTGACTATAACTGAACCAAAATATCCTTTAAATTATTAGTGGGCCCCCAAAAATGCTCATATGCAAATCTGCTACACAATACAAAGAATTTATAGAAATTATAGACCAGTCTCAAATCTAAGAAAATAGGTACGAAAATGCCATCTTCTAACATTGGCCTGATTAATGTCTAATACACATCACCATACCCGCCTCCGATCAAGCAACCGAAACTACACACCGCCTCAAAACGCGTCGCAGCAGCCAATAACAAACAAAAACGAAAGGCATACAAGAATCTGGGTTTTGATTTCAATGGCCACAACTATTTTTATTTTTGTTAATTAAAACCAAAATTTACACCATTGAAAAAAAAAGATTTCCAGATTTCTTAATAAACAAAGGGTTATGTTCCATTAATCTAAATCCGTGGAACCCATCATCAAAATCAAAATCAGATATGAATACTTTTATAAATACAGAGATGGTATTCTAACTTTCGTGAAACGACATAAAACCAATTCCAAGATCTAATCCAAAACCCGTAAACACCACCCAAATACAAAAATTCGAAACGGTTTCTGAATACTAACACAGTATAATAACACATAAAAACTGAAGGGAAATTCGGAAAAATGCCACGAGTCACATTTTTTTTTCAAAAATGTCACCCAACCTAAATCCATTTAATTATACCCACCACTACGAAAAGACCAACATACCCTTAGTTCTAATTTAAACATAAACTCTCTCTTCCACTCCATGACACGATGAAGAAAAACATAAATCTGATATATCATTTTTTAATGATTCTCATCTTGCCCGCGAGCAAATGTACATCAAAAGTTTTCCACGACTCCATTCCCACCGCCATACATCGAGAGTTTTACCTGTCTTTGTCCATCTTTTTCAACGAATACGGTTGTTTGTCGATTTGCATCTTTGCGAGATGATTTTCTTGGTTGTTCAAATTTTTTTTTTGGGTTGTTGAAAATTTCAACACGTATTGGTTTGAAGTTATGGGAAAAGGTTAGTCTTATATTTTAATTAATATTTTTTATATTTTTCTCATTGTTTAATTGCAAAAATGCAATTTAGATTGTATTATAGATTTGGGTAATTTGTTAATTCTTATATTACATCACATTTCACAGTTTGGAAGCTAATAATGTTAAAAAATAAATAAAGAAGACATATGATTTTGGAATATTTGGTATTTCGATTTTGCAATTTTAAATGTCTATCGACCCAATTTGCGTCCTCTCGACCTTGCATTTTTACAATACGAGGCAAAAGATGGCTCTCGTTCCCATGAAAAAGAACCAGTTTAAAACCAACTTTCATGTCAAGATATCTATTCAATACAATGCATGTGATTGAAGATGGTTTCAAGAGGGAAAACATTGAGTTGTTTAGGAGTTTGTGCCTTGGAAAATTTAAACTTCCTGATATAACTTTTGTTACAATCATTTTTTCATAAGATTGTGGTGAGTTGACTAAAAAGATTGTCTTTTGCGTTAACAATACATAATTTATTGTCCCTGTGGATGCCACATTTTCATAATTATTAGAAAAAACATATAGACAAGTTTTTGTCGGCACCATTTTGCTTAGTGACAAAGCGAGGAGTTCAAGTGTCTACACAATCTAAAAGGAACAAATTGAGTCGTAGTGGATAATTTATGTTACCGTTTATTGGGCTATCAATATAATTTTAATTGTTCTACGTATATATCCATTTGTTTAACTATTTTATTATTCTTTATATAAAGTGTGTTGTTAAAAGGTCAATGTATTCATTTCAAAAAAAATGTTCAATGTATTAATATAATAAAGCTCGCATGTGTCAATCTAATTAGTACTAATCTAGCAACGTTCACACTTCGCGTGCAATATATTGATCAATAACAATGTTTTTATCAATAAGGTCATCAATACTAAAAAGCTACGAACAAAATCTAAATCTAAATTGGATATACATCCCATGATCTACTGAGACACACATTCTTTGTTGCTAATGACTCGGAAAGTTTGCCTTTAAATTGGTTCTTTTTATTTGGAGCGAAAGTCATATTGTCCCTGCAACATACAAGATAACAAACTGTAAGGTCGAAATATTGGTCGGAAGAATAGTTGTAACTTGAAAGTCAAAGAAAAAGTCGGTATTACGATTGACACGATGTCGAACGCATTACAAAATATAAAGTTGACAGAGTAGTCGAAAATGAGAAAAGAAATATTTAATGAAATTTCAAAGAACACAAAAAAAATACGACCAAAACCAAACAATACACCACAAGAAAACAAAAACAAAATAATGATGCTTTTCAAACAAAAATAAAAGCATATCAAAACTACCCAAACAAATTTACACATACTTTGCATTATATTTATGAAAAAACTAAACTAAATCGACTAAACCCATCAATAATCAACCCATCAATGTCCAAAACCAAACCAAAATGCATTTGAAGCAAACACAAACATAAGATGAAGACTTGGAAATTTATCAACACATTTTCTCAAAATTGGAAAGAGGAAATAACTTCACCAAAACCCATCAATGACCAAACCCACTAATGTTCAAAAATCACAAAAAACATAACTATAAGGTGGAGAGTTGAAGATATTTATCAAAACCCTAAAATTACGAAACAACAGAAGCAAGACGACTTACTCGAAACCGAGGCCACCAAATATGCCAAAAAGAAGGACGCCCTAGTAACCTTCAAAAAATTGGACTTCGTGGAGGGTCACCGAAAAACACGAGAAAAAGAGAGAGCACCAGAGAGAAAACCCAATTGCTTTTAGTCGGTGGGTCGTTTTCATAGCTAAAAGGGTATGGTGGTCTTTTCACGGGACATTTTCCCAAAAAGTTTGTAAAATCCATAGCAGATGTGAAGAATTGGTAAAAAAATAAAAAATTCAGAATCGGTATTTTTCTTCAACGAAGAACCGTAATTCTTCACAAAATCTCGAAGAATCATGCATAGAGTGACTACGATACCACTTGTTAGAAACCAAAATCACAAAGGACATGCTTTAATTCACGAAATCCATAAATATATGCTTCAACGGATCTACCATGATAATCCGAGAACGCAGAGAATTAATCTTAAACACGGAAGTGTTCTTAAATTCATTAAGGCTTGAGAAATCTGGATCTGGTTTTGGTCTTCCGCAAGCGATTCTCCTTGAGAGTTACGTATTATGTTACGTAAGGTAGACATACGTTTTTTGCCATTTAAGAACCGCCGCTCGGGGACCTAACCGTTTTGGGTAAGTATACCTTTATTTTTATTTGGTCCATCAATAAATAAAAAATCTCCTAATAGTATCTATACATTTACTCCCATAACAATTTGATACACTTTTAATCCAAAATTATAACTTTAATAGATCACCTTAATTCAATTATAAATAAAACAACTATACACATTTAATTAGCATATGTTAGTCCAAATTAAATTTTCCAACATATGTTAGTCGAAATTAAAATTTCCAACATTACATGCGAGATATCTCCTAACTTAGAGAAGTCAAAAGTAAGTTTTGACGGGTAAAATTACATCCGATCATTATTATTTTAAGAAAACATGAAAAAAGTTTCCACGACCCAAAAATAGTCGGTGCACCCACTCAAATTGTTAAGTTGGTTTTATACCAACGTATTGAGTATTCTAGACTAGGATTTTGCGTTGTTTTCGAGTATTTTAGTGTCGTTTGACTCGAGTTTGTGTCATTTGAAAACTGGGACTGATCTTGAGAGCCGAAATTGTTCAAGAACGATGAAAAAGGTGTCCGGAAGGTGAAAAGTACATTTTAGAAGTTGAAAAAAATGGGAAAATATCGCGTAAGACGAGCGCCGCCGATGCGGGGGTCGAAAAATAAGACAAATGGCGAAAGGGAAGAGGGCGTCTTTGCTGCAGCGCCCGGCCAAGAGCTGCGATGCGCCAACACATTCTGCGGCGGGGAGATGTTCGAGGGGCTGCAGCTGCCAGGCTGAAAGGGGGTGTAACGCCCAAACCCCAAAGAAGAGAGAGAGATCTGGTAGCTTGGCTGCAGCGCTTATTTCAGTGGTCAGAGCGACCAGCCAGCGCGTGACGATAGGTAACGGCGCCCAGCGAAAAGAAGCTGGTGCCCGAGTGCCGCGGGGCCGCGGCGCGCGACCAGCAGCAGGGCGGTCTTGGTGCCTTATTGCAGCCGCGACGTGGTGTTGAACTGGGCTTTGTTATGTTTTGGGCTTATGGCGGATTTTCGAGGTTTTTGAGCTTATAAATACAAGAATTCACGTACAAACAAGGGGTCGAACATTATTTTGAGCACTACGCAAGGTAAGAGACACAAGAGCTAGGGTTCGGATGACGGCAATTGGAGGCACTTCTCGTAATGGACATAGAGAGAATTCTGCTCTCTTTTTCTCAATTCTTTCTTTGATTTTCTTTGTCAAAATTTGGAGATGTATAATTACTTCTTCACGAGTTTTTATACATCCATTATGGGCTAAACCCATATTTCTGGGGATTGATGTAACTTACGTTTGAACCAATGTTTTGATTTCAGTTTATGAAATTTGTATATTATTTAAATTTGTGCTATTTGATTTGATTGCATCTGGATTATCCGATCGATAATTTAGATTGTTTGGCGTGTTTGATTTGACACTCGAGAAAGGTAATTGAACGCCCGGCCATAGACTAGCACAACCTAGGGTTTGATAGAACGAGAGATGTTTATGAATCTTTTGAAGCCTTGTGATAGAATATTCATTGAGCGTATTAGGGTTTAAATTATGATTTTTATGGAGGTATCAAAATCGAAATTGGAACCTAGAATCACTTGCACTCGAGAGAGGAAGTGATAAATGGTAGGAATATTGGCTTATAGATTAATAACTTGTGATTAATGAACTGGATTGAAAACATAGGGGATAACTAGGTGAAATCAACCCTCTAGAATTCATTTCTCAAGTGCTTGATCAATTGTTTGAACCAATTATTTGCTTATCGATCGCGAAATTCTTAGCGCAAGCGTGCGGTGTCAAGTTTTAGTATAGTTAAAAAATAGGGTTATCATCTCCACAGGGATTGTTATCAAATTTTATACTAAGTACTATAATTAAAATAGCTTAATTCTATCCGGAAATCGAAAAGAGATGATGATTTATCAAATTTTATGCTAAGTACTATAATTAAAATAGTTTAGGAATTATAATTTCGTATTTCTCATTGATTTACTTGTTTATGTGAGATTCTGAAAATACTAATTTGCTTCCTTTTAATTCAGAGATTGAAAGGATACTTGAGCAATCGGAGAGCGAAAGCGGCGAGAGAATCGAGCAATGGCGGAAGGTGGGGAAGATGAGAACACCGAAAATTCGGATCGTGAATGTGCCACCACAGCTGAGGCACGAGAAAGCGGCAATTCGGGATTACTTTTCTGCCGACCGTGAACCAGAATTACTCACGAATTGTGCGCCACCCATAAATACAAATAATTTCGAATTGAATCTGGGCCTCATAAGCATGATTCAAGAGAATCGGTTTGGGGGTCCAGGTGGATGATCCAAATACACATCCGCCACATTCTTGGAAATTTGCGACACCATCAAGATGAATGGTGTGACCGATGAGACCATTAGATTGAGGCTTTTCCCCTTTTCACTCCGGGATAAGGCCGCCGGCATGAATCTGAGACATTCGCCCCTGGGAGTATTACGGTGGGATGATCGACTCAAAAAATCTTAGCAAAATTCTTCTCTCCCAACAAGACACTCCAATCAAGAGCGAGATAGCCCGGTTCCAACAGATTGGTTTGAGCCGTTATATGAAGTTTGGGAGCGATTTAAAGATCTGTTGCGAAGATGCCCACATCATGGATATCTGTTGTGAGAGGGTTCGATATTTTTACAATGGGTTGAATGGGCATACGAGACGATACTAGATGTGGCATCAAGAGGTACATTGATGGTCCGACGAGACCTTACTTCTACTTGACGAAATGGCCACAAACAACTATCAATGGCCCTCCGAGAGGTCAGCCAAACTGTGCGGTGTTCTTGAGCTTGATACAATGTCGACTTTGGCGGCTCAAATCTCGAGTATGACAAAGCAATTAGCAATCATGAATACTGGCAAAGACACCACAAAGAAGACGCGATCCCACCCGTCGCCGTTCACGCAGCCGCCACTCACGGCCGAGCAAGTCAATTATGTGAATAACCGGGATTTTAACAACGGATGTAATTCATTACCAACTCACTATCACCCGTGACTTCGCAATCATGAGAATCTCTCTTATAGCAACAACAGAATGTATTGAACCCACCTCCGGGTTATCCCAACCCATCCAGTTGCAATGCATTCGGAGGTGAAAAGAAGCGTCGCTAGGAAGATGCTCGGCTTATTCATCGGAGAGACCAGAATCGGATGAATAGGAGTGATGCGCAGATTGATGGTCCGAATACTAAGATGAGCATAATGGATACGCATATTAGGTCGATCGAGACACAAATGGGTCGATTGGCTATAGTCGTGAATTCATTGCAGCGGAAGGGAAAGTTCCCAAGTGAACGAGGACAAGAAAATACCTATAATCTTTGGGCGGCCGTTTTTAGCAACAACAAGGGCTTTGATCGATGTAGAAACAAGGGAGCTAACATCGGGTAAATAAGGAGAAAGTTGTATTCACCATCCATCCAACCAACAGGATAAAATTTGAATTATATGGAGGTAAGCGGATGGTTTGGAATATAACTAAAGACATTGGAGGTTGGGAAGTTTCTAAGGAAAACGTGGATAACATGCCTATTGGAGCCCCAACTTTAGGATAATCGACAAAGTCTCGGTCAAGATCAAACTTAGCACTTCTTGGGAGGCAACCCAAGCCCTTTTTATTGCTTTAGTAGTATTAATATAATTTAGTAGTTGTTTTTGTTTTTTTCAATTTTTGCATTATTAGGAGTAGTAAGTTGCATCATACCCCACCCTTTTTATTTGTACAACTCTCACATATCCCACTCCATCTTCACAAAGGAGCACTCTTACACCACACACACCATTTTCATCTCCTCCACTCATTATTTGGTAAGTTTGCAACTTCCAAACCCCACCCCATGGTTTTTCCCCATCTTGTGATTTTTGGTGTGATTGGATTGTAGTAGTCTTTAGGATAATTGTTGTTGATTTGTGGATTGTGGATTGGTTGATCATACTAGAGTTAGGTTTGGTGTTGAATTTTGGGATTGAATTGAGTTATCCATTGCATTTACTATCTTTTCCCAAACTCATGCATATGAGGTGTTTGATTAAATGCCCCAATGACAGTTTCACATTGTTTAGTGCTATCTTGCATATCTATGCTTATCTTCTTGACATGACACTATATTTCCCCACTTGGGTGAATTATGTACGTATTTGATTTTCGATTTCTCACTCATAATCGAATTTCGTGGTTACACGAGTTTTGTTTTCTTGTCTACCTTGCTAGGTTGCAAAGATGCAAAACCGAGAAAGGGGGCCTGCCTAAGGCGAAGGGAAGAAACAAGACCACACCTCGGAGGCATACAACACCCACGGGCTTGTGCGCTAGGATATATTGTGAGCTTATACGAGACACCTCATACACGTAGTGGTACCACATGACTTCGATAAGGAGCCTTCGCTCCTCGGCTATCGAAAGTCCTTTTTTCCACCTCTGCATTGGGGATAATGTTGTTTTAAGTTTGGGGGTGCGATCTTTTTTTTATTCATCGAGTCGGGTTTTGAGTCAAAACAAAAATGAAAAAAGAGTCTAGAGTCGAGTCGGGTCGTTTGTAAAAACTGTGAAACTGCATGACTAAGTGAATTTGTTGAATATGAGTTGAACCAAAAAAGAGCATGTGTTTGAACTGATCTATTCTCTTTCCATTAATTCCATCTATGTGCTTAACTCATTTGATTTATTTGGGGATGATTTATGCGGTTGAGTGTTTCTTGTATGATCCCACCGATTCTAGAACTTGTCGATCACTAGTTGAGGCGAAATCCTAGGTGAAGTAACATTAAGGAAGTGATTTAGGCCATCTTTGAACAAGCGAGCCTAAAATGCTCACCTTTGTATTATATTTTCCTAAAGTGTCCCTCTTTGAGCCTTATAAACCCGTTTCTTTGGCAACCAATTTAATACCCAGTCTAAATGTGAAAATCCTAATTACCCATCACCCATACACACAAAGTATAGAAAAATATTGAAAGTTGAGGAGGGTATGATGAAAAGGATATGTATTTAATTGAATGAAGTTGCCCGAGAAAAGAAAATATGAAACCCCATGTATGCAAAAGAATAAGTTTGGGGTTCGGAAAAAAATATGAAAAAAATGAGAAAAATCAGCGGGATTGAAGGTTCATACACATTGGAGATGTCAAAAAGTGAAGGGTAGTTGCTTATTGACAATTCAAGTGTTAATTGTGTGTTTGGGTGATTTGAGCTACTTAATCCCATATTTTCCTACCTTACCCTAAGCCCACATTACAAGCCTTGAAAGTCCTATTGATCCTTGTGTTACATTAGCCTACATTAATGGAGACAAGCCTATGAGTCCTAAGCATCTCATCTCTATATTCGAAAGTGGATCATTTTGAAAACACTTGATTGCGTGAATCTATCCGGATAATGAAAACGGGGTTGGCATGAACATTCCACCTTCATGATCACATTGTGAAAATACATGCTTGATTGACATGAAACGAAATTTGACGAATGAGTTTGGTTGTGAAGTTTCTGATTAGTCTATTGAGTCGATCGTCTTTATTTTTATTTCCTTCATGATTGTGATTTTATAGAGTCCGTAATTGCTTGAGGACAAGCAAACGTCTAAGTTTGGGGTATTTGTTAAGTTGGTTTTATACCAACGTATTGAGTATTCTAGACTAGGATTTTGCTTTGTTTTCGAGTATTTTAGTGTCATTTGAGTCGAGTTTGTGTCATTTGTTGTCATTTGAGAATCGGGACTGATCTTGAGAGCCGAAATTGTTCAAGAACGATGAAAAATGTGTTTGGAAGGTGAAAATTGCATTTTAGAAGTTAAAAAATGGAAAATATCGCGTAAGACGAGCGCCGCAGAATAGCAAAAACCCCAGCGCCCGGGGTCGGGGTAGTACAAATGATGGCGAAGGGAAGAGACGCGTTGCGATTAGCCATGGCCAAGAAAGACGCGCAAAGACACTTGCAGCAGCGAGGGCGATGTTCGAGCGGCTGCGGCTCAGCCCGCCGACCAAGCGAGAGAGAGAGATATAGCGTCTTTGCAAAGACCCATTTCCAGGGCTACGCCGCGACCCGGCCAAAGTGTCGGGCAGTGCTAACGACGCCCAACAAAGGGGGCTACAAATAGCGAAAGTCTTGAGAGGAAGTCTTGGCCAAGATCGCTGGCACAGGCGCGACGGTAAGCGTTATGTAGCGCGCGCGATCAACAACTGGGCTTGTTATTTTTTGGGTTTTTCGACCAATTTTCAAGGGTTTTCGAGCTTATAAATACAAGAACTCACGTACAAACAAGAGGTCAAACATTATTTTGAGCACAACGCAAGGCAAGAGACACAGAGCTAGGGTTCGGGACGACAATTGGAGGCACTTCTCGTCGGACACGAGAGAGAATTCCTTCTCTTTTCTTCTCAATTCTTTCTTTGCTTTTCTTTGTCAAATTTTGGAGATGTATGATTACTTCTTCACGAGTTTTTATACATCCATTATGAGCTAAACCCATATTTCTAGGGGATTTATGTAACTTACGTTTGAACCTATGTTTTGATTTCCGAGTTTATGAAATTCGCATATTATTTAATCTATTTGTGCTATTGATTTGATTGCATCCGGATTATCTCGATCAATAATTTAGATTATTTGGCGTGTTTGATTTGACACTCGAGAGAGGTAATTGAACGCCCGGCCATAGAATAGCACAACCTGGGGTTTCATAGAACCAGAGGTTTATGAATCTTTTGAAGCCCGTGATAGAATATTCATCGATCGTATTAGGGTTTAAATTATGATTTTTATAGACATCGAAATCGAAATTGGAACTAGAATCACTTGGCACTCGAGAGTGGAAGTGATAAATGGTAGGAATATTGGCTTATAGATTAATAACTTGTGATTAATGAACTGGATTGAAAACATAAAGGATAACTAGGTGAAATCAACCCTCTAGAATTCATTTCTCAAGTATTTGATTAATTGTCAACCAATTATTTGCTTATTTTTAGCTTTATTTTTAGTTTAACAAAAAATCATCTCTTTTCAATTTCTAAGTAGAATTAAGCTATTTTAATTATAGTATTTAGTATAAAATTCGATAACAATCCATGTGGAAACGATAACCCTACTTTAAAGACTATACTAAAACTTGACACCGTATGCTTTGCGGTAAGAATTTAGCGATCAAGTTTTTTTATCCATGGTCAATCTTTTTTGACAAAATCAGAATTGACTCAATCATATCATTAATCCCATATACTCCTCTCTTTCAAACCAAAAAAAAAAAAAATCTCCTATACTCCTCCAATCATTAATCTTTTAAGTTTATCGATTTAGATTCTGCATTTTTGAAGCACTACGAATAAAATTCACTTTAGTGGAGCAATTTAATTTATTAGACTTAATTTACGTGTACTATTAAACTTCTACTTGTTAGAAAACAAAATCACAAAAGACATGCTTTGTTATTCACGAAATCCATAAAAACATGTTTCAACCGATCTAACATGATAATCTTAAAATGCAAAGAATTAATCTTAAATACGTGTGTACCTAAATTCATTAAGGCTTGAGAAATGCGGATCCTGGTTTTGGTCTTCCTGACGAGAAGTTCTCTTTGAGAGTTCTCAGTATTATGTTCCGTAAGGGAGACAGGCGTTTTTGCCATTTAAGAACCGTTGCTCGGGGACCTAATCGTTTTGGATAAATATCCATTTATTTTCTATTTGGTCTCTCAAGAAATAAAAAATCTCCTAGTAGTATCTACACATTTACTCCCATAACAATTTGATACACTTTTAATCTAAAATTAAAATTTTAATAAATCACTTTAATTCAATTATAACATAAAATAGCTATACACATTTAATTAACATATGTTAGTCTAAATTAAAATTTCCAACATTACATACAGATATCTCCTAACTTAGAAGTCAAAATAAGTTTTGACGGGTAAAATTATACCTGATCATTATTATTTTAAGAAAACATGAAAAAGGTTTCCACGACCCAAAAATAGTCAGGTGCACCCACTCAAATCCATGGTCAATATTTTTTGACAAAATCAGAATTGACTCAATCATATCATTAATCCCCTATACTCCTCCAATCATTAATCTTTTAAGTTTATCGATTTAGATGCTGCATTTTTGGAGCACTACGAATAAAATTCACTTTAGTGGAGCAATTTAGTTTATTGTACTTACTACTTAGTTTACGTGTACTATTAAAGAACTTCTACTTATTTTTGGAGAAGCAATGATGATATCTTCATAATCAAATTAAATTATCAAAGAAAGTAATAAGGTTGTAAATAAAATATTAAAGATACATAAACTTATGTCACATTGTCACTAACGTGATATCATCTTTCAAAACGCGTGGGAATTAATGTGGATGTTTATTTATGGTAATCCCACGTAGGTTATAAAGTAGATCCACGGGCACCAAGATTAATAGGATAAAGAATATCCTATGTGTGAATCCTATAAAGTATAAATGTATTAATGATGTGATGGTGTTATAAATTTTTACGTCGATTCATTTTTAACGGCCACTCAGCCAGTTGTTAAGAGATAGGTTACAAAGGATTATAAATTGAAATATTTATATTTTCGAGTGGAATAAGTCTCGAACCCGTAAATTTATTATATGCCTTCATGTGCATAATAACTATTGATTTATTATAAGTGTAAAAATGAAAATGCAAAACATAAAATCCAACGTGTATCGCATGTATACAAATTTACGGTAGATAAGTACACCTAGTGTATTTCTCCGTAAGTAACATCTACTAAACCTACCTCCATAACAATTACAATGCCCCGACCCACACTACAAGTGTCGATGGGTTTTATCGATGAATCATTTTTGTCGCTGATTTGCAATTTTTATGGTTTTAGCGACCCTAGATGGCAAAGAGTGCACACTTGACTCCAAAAATGCTAGAGTTTTCTCCAAGAAGAAAAACATTCACATTATTATATTATGATCCCAAAGAAAATTCTTTGCGATTACTCATTTTATTTTTGTTTGGCATAGAGAAAATAAAAATTAAGAATAAACCGATTCCTCATGTATAAATTTCAATCATTCTTAATCTCTATTAAGTTTTTGGACTTTACATGCGATGAGGGGTAAAATCGTCAGTTCTCTTAAGCTTTTGGTAATATTTAATTGTTTGTTTAATGAATTTTATTAAATTATTATAATTACCAACCCATAAACATTAATATTTGGGCCGACTTATTATAGAGGCCTGTAAGACCCAATTCACTTTAAGAGGCTCGTCTGGTTCGTAGCCTAAGGTATAGATAACTTTCTCCTAATTATTATTCATTAATGTAATTTAATTCCCTAAGTTCTATTACGTTCAGAATTTTTTTCTACACCTTGTTGACTTAGGCATCGAATGGATTTTCCCAAGACAACCTTTCGGGGCTCTTCTAACCCATTCGCTTATTGCAGACCGCGGTTCTCATCGCTGGAGATTGCCATTGACTCGAGACAAAAACCATTGACTCAAATACCTTTTGCTTGGAGTGATCCCTCCATGACGGGGCAGATCAGTAATGAAAAAAAAAAAAAAAAACTTACACATATTGATACTACTCCGTCATGTATGTGTAAGTTAGATGTACATTGAATTGAATAAAAATAACGTATTTTATTGGTTTTGATATTTAATTAATTAATCATATTACTTATTGTTGGATAAGTTTTATCGAATCAAGAAGTTAACAGAAATCTTCAAACAATACCATTGACCACATATATGTGAAAATCTTTAAGATGTATGCACATCAATGAAAAAAGTGTGATAATTGAAGATCGACCAACTTAATATAAAGTTCTTTGGTAGAGAATTCTTGATGGATAGATGCGTATCAACCCACTAATACATCTGCGCACTTTGGGTATGAACACTAATTAACATGATCGCCAGTAATTATTCTATTGATAAATCTATAGCACATATTTCCTTTCAATTTTTCATTTAACACTAATTCTTAGCAGTTTTTTTATCTTTGAATTAATTATGTATGTAGGAAGTGTAAATAATTGGAATATATAAGAGACAAAAAAATGATGTGACATTTCCACTTTGAATTTTGTTTTTATATGTTGTATATTATAAGTTATTTTTGTTAGTGTAAAACTTGTTGGGGATTTATCACGCGTGCATATTATATTCAAATTAAATCGGAAAACTTACTTGAAATTTCAAAAAAGAAATTCGAGAAAATGCGAAATTGAAATGATAGACCGAGGCTAGAGTTCGATTCTATGTCTTTAAGACGAATTGCCCCTTACGGTGCCCACGGTTGAATAGCAAACGTCTCCCAAGATACAACGGTCTCCTCTCTTTGTAGTAGCACTCCAAACAACAAGAAACTGAACTTCGAATGTTTTGTACTCTCTCTTTTACGGGAATATCTTGTGAATATATGCTTGTGTTTGTATGCAAAATGAATGTATGCAAATTGACTTATCAAAATCTGCAGATTCTTGGGATATATATAGATTACCAAAAGTCACAAGTGAAACAACACAACCGTTCAAACAAACATGTCCATTTATTCGAATAGACACGTCCATTGGTTTCAAACGAAACAACACAACTATTCGGATAAACCTTTTCAATCCGAATAGTTTCGAATGAACAAGAACACCTTTTGGCAACAATTTCTCATTCACCCTAAATATCTATTATATTTCCAACAATCCCCACATGGGGTCAATCTTTGTCAAGACCGAGGTAAATTTATATTTACCAAACATCCCTACATTTGAGGCAAAACTCATCACCCTCACAATGTGCAACAAGGTTAACTTTGAGAATTATCAATCTAACAATTGTTATTTCTCACAAAGTTCAATTGTGATTGTATCCCAACCGACAAACAATCCATTGCCTACGCAAAATTCCAAAGAATTTCCCAGAGGGCTAAAAGAATCAATTGTATACATTCACCATATTTTAGGTAGAGTTAACTTGACATGTGCTCACTCACAAGGAACGCTAAATCATATGCCTCACACAAGGACATTTATATTTGCTCATGCATTCTTCACATGTTTATGACACTCAAAATGTCATAGAACTAAAGTTATCATGACACTCAAGGCAAACTGTCACAACACTCAAGTTGGCACTATGTGCCCTGCCTATAGCTGATTGGTTATCACAATATCCCAACATGGAATTCCACATTTATATTGTAAATTCAATTTAACAGAAGATAGACATATTTTATCGGATCTTGTTTGTACAAAATTCAAATCACGATATCATTGTGAATTATTTCTAAAAGAGATAACAAAACTTTTATCATGTGTATATACATGCAAAATTAATCTAATTTTTACATTGGTTTTATGTCGATGTAGAAAAATGATATTTTCTACTACTCCCTGAATCTACCTCACCGGATAATCGATGTAGAATGGCCCCTACATCCGATGTAAAAATAGTATTTGGTAGCACTATCCTAAAAACTGCCGACTAGCGTCGATTAGTTCCCGCGTAGCGCTAAGTTTTCCATTGTCCACCTATATTTTTTTCCGACTAGCCCCGCATAATCCCGCCTGGCTCTCCGTCTGACACCGGGCCTCGGCATGCCTCCGACTAGCACCTAACACTTTTTATAACACTGTTTGGTAGTAGATTGATAGATGTGTCATTGACGCACTTTGTTATACCATTTAATCTCCATTTGGAATTTGTTAGGGTTCTAATTGTTATAATACTATTTTTATGGTGTTACTTAATTATATCAACAACTGTATATGGATCCATAACTCAATTGAGATTTGAGATAAAGATATCTCCTCCACCACCAGCAAAAAGGAAGTCCAAACTTGTAACTAAGCACTACTATTGTATGTATGTTGACTTATTACTCCAAATTCAGTATGCTTACCCATATTTTATTAGCATTACACGTGCGTCAAATGTTTGATTGAAAAAGTAATTACCTAAGTCACTATTGATATATCCATAAACTTAATCCACATGCCCCAACTATAAACTTGGCTGAAGCTAAAGCTCTTGAAGCATAATATAATTCCCTTTACTTCATTATTGATGACTCGAGCCGAGTTGGAAGAAAACAATTCCACGTGACCATCCAAATGATGGTGACGTAAAATTCTGGGTGACATGGATCGAAGCCGATGACGCCGAATCGAACGATGACGCCGTGAATCGAGTTGATGACCTCGCACGAAACGAGCTTTCGGTTATCGCGGATGTTATGATAACATGTGTTTCAAGGATAACCATCCTATTAAGTAAAGTCAAATGCCCTATTAATGATCAAGCCGCCACTTGTCAACGGATTAGCAAGATGAGTCAACAAATGCCACATACATGGCCAACATGCATGTTAAGAAGAGGACACATGTCCCCCTCAGAACTACTCTATTACATTAGATGTAATGATGATTAAAATCCACTAATTGTCTTTGGTATAAATAGGCCTCATTTATTAGTAAAAGGACAAGAGATATAATCATGAAAAGAATACTTGTAAGACTCCAACTCAGTAATAAAGAACCAACCGAATATCCGGCTCGGCTTTGAATATAAAAAGGTAGAATTAGCCTTTTTCTCAAATATTTTCTAAGTATTGTTTAGTTTCCATGCCATAATATTTATATAAATTGCTTGTTGATCCAAGACGACGTCAATAAATTGGCGCTAGAAGAAGGGCCCGTCTTGGTCCACCATCACATCCTTTCTAGATATCTAAATTGTTCCTGGCTAAGGTAATTCAAATTCACTTTCCCCGAAAATGAGTCGACTTCCCGAGAATGTGCGTGGGATCGAGGACCCACCACAAAATAACCAGATCGCCAAAACACTAACGGCCAAACCGCACCCCCAACAGAGACCGGGGCGCGGCTTTATTGCCCTTTACTTAGCTTTTTATGAATCCCACTTTTGTCTAACAAATGAACCAGCTTATTTCCCAGGACTCTTGCAAATTCTTACCCACAAATACAGCCCCTCTACCAAGAAATCCTCCCCAAGACAACCTCCGCCATTAAATGTCAACCCTCAAGCTCCGACACCTTTAAACAAAGAGAATCATGATGTTACTTCTCATAATAGACAACTAGATGAGAGACAAGATAAAAGAAGACCGCGGGATGATGCGGGCGAGCGGAGCCGTGTGGCAGAGTCATCACTGATACTCCCACGCCCCCGTCGTGCCCGATCGGTTTTTGCGGTGCCGTTTGGGATCGGCCCAATCCGGCCAGCTCGATCCAATCAATTCCAGGCTCGGTTTCAGGACAATATGGATCCGATCGGGCCAATCGGGCTCGGGTCCTAGCCCGATCAATGAACGAGAGCGAGATACTACGCCTCTCTGCCATCATTTGAATGAATTGGAAGAAACACCGACGATGCTCGATGCAGGCCGAGCCTGCGTTGGGCCAGCCAAATGCGGTGTCACCCTTTGCACCTTAATCCTGACAACTCCTCTACCAACAAAGTTTAAAGTCCTCGAGTTGATCTATACAATGGAGAGATCGACCCGACTACTCATATCCACAAGTATCCGGCGTGGATGGAGTTGTATAGTCCAAGTGATGCTATCTTATGTAGGCGTTCCCGCTGACTTTGGGCGGCCGAGCCCATCGGTGGTTCCACCCTACCTCGGGGTTCCGTCCGGTCTTGGGGTGATCTGATGCCCGTTCACTACCCACTTTTTGACATCTAAAGTTTGCGCAACACCAAAGAACTCCTTGTCAACATTAAGCAAGGCAAGGATAAGCCTTTGAAGAGTTATATCGCACTGGTTTAATAAACAAGTCGAGAGATGGAGCCTGTCTCGGACGATCGATGCTTATTGCGGCCATAGCTAGGCTTGCACTCGATACTTGTTTTAATTATGATGTCCATGAGTCGGGGCAGCCTCGTTCCAAGAATTTCTTATCCGCAGAGCGACATATATTTTTTGAGGAGGCCATGGTCATCGAGAACCGAATGTAAAGTCAGGGGCATCAATAAGGATAACAGAAAAGAAGCGCTTTCGGTTACGGTCGGGGTTCAAGTACTTTTTAGAGAACCCGACCACCAGTACAAATCATACCAGGAGGTGTGTGCCAAGGTCGCGGCGTTGAGGATTACTCGACTCACATACTTCTTCCGCCATATGAAACGATATAAAGGGTTAAATGTATTGCCACCACTCGTCCTTTAAAAATAGATCCTTCCAAGTTAGATGCCAATATGTATTCTTTGTTATCATAAGTCCATTAGCCACGAGATGGATGAATGCGGGGATCTCATTCGAGAGATCATGTAGATAGTACAGAGAGGTGGCCTCAAGCGATATGTCCATGAATTGCTACCACCACCGGCCCTCGCTCCTAGAACAAATCCGGAGCGAGTGGCGAATCCAGATCGCTATCGCCACCTCTCAATGAGAATCCGGGGTGAGAGATCTTGACACCGACCGACGCCAATGTAATCAAGCACCAACAGTGAGGATAGCCGATCTATCTCGTAAAAGAAAGGTGATATTAGGGAAGTCGCTAATGCGAAAGACAGTGCTGGGTCGCAGAGATCCGGAGGGTCATCCGAAGCCTATTTCGCCTTTTCCAACCAGGATGCCGACCAACCGGTACACCCTCATGCGACCCCTTGATCATCACGACACCGATTCTCGGGCATCCTGCATGCAGAATCTTGGTCGATTTGGCGATTACTCCTCGGTTATATACGTCCAAGCCTTCAGAGATTGATTGTGGATGTAGCTATATCAAGCCGTGTAATGACAACATTTTAGGTTTTGGCGGAGGAAGAATAATCCCACTTGGAGAGGTGGACTTTCCCATCCAAACGGGTCAATGGACGCACAAAGAACCGTGATCACCATGTTTAAAATCATCAACTCGATTTCGAGTATAATGCTATAATTGACGACCGCTATTTTACCACTTGAAAGCATTTGTCTCCGTATATCATTTCGTATCAAGTTCCCAACCCCGATGGAGAAGCGGAGTCCACAAGGAGAACCAGAGGGAGTTTTGGGAGTGTTCCCTCAAGCTTAGGCCATTGAAATTAACGTTGTTTAGCATCACAAGTCTAGTAAGTCAACCGATAATAAGATCCATGGGTCGGTTGCCAAACTCGAGCCGAGTACCGGATTGGACAATCAAACCGATCCAACAAAACCAACTCGAGCGGTGGCCCGAGAAAGAGCGAATAGTTGGAGAAGAGTTACCTCTACAAAAGAAAGAAGGGCAAAGCAAGAAGCGAAAACATGTCGAGCCGATAGAAGAAATCGACATAGTAGATGTCGATAAGTAGGAGGGGACGCCAACTCGAGAATCGGGCATAATCTCCAAGAGCCGCTTAGGTCGAGTTGATCGAGTTTCTCAAAGAATAATCTTGATGTTTTTGCATGTACACACTCCGATATGCCGGAATTGATCCCAAGCATGCTTGCCACGCTAAACATCGACCTTACCTTCCGGCTGATGATAAAAAACGACGAAATCGGGCCTGGGCATAGGCGGCCCTGGAGAATGAAGTTAATAAGCTCTTGGATAATCGGTTCATAAGAGAGGCCATCTATCCGATGGGTGACCAACCATGTCTTAGTGAAGAAAAGTAATGGGCGTGGTGCCTATGCATCGATTTTATCTTGATCTAAACAAGGCATGCCCGGGACGATTAACCCCCTGCCGAACATAGAGTACATGGTTGACTCCATAGCGGGCCACGAGTTGATGAGTTTTATGGACGCATATTCGTGCTACAACCGGATCCGAATGCATCCGGACGATGAGAAGAACACCTCTTTCTTCTCGGCTCATGGATTTTATTGTTATAAGATGATGTCGTTCGGTCTAAAGAATGTTGGGGCGACTATCGAGGTTAGTCAACAAGATGTTTGAGAAACCGATAGGTCATACTATGGAAGTTTATGTAGATGATATGTTAGTGAAATCCTTGTATGCAACCGATCATCTTACCGACCTTAATGAAATGTTCAAAATTTTGCGCGACTACGAGATGATGTTAAACCCAAAAAATGTACTTTCGTGGTCGGCTCTGGGAAATTCTTGGGATACATGGTCACAAAGGGAATAGAGGCCAATCCTGATAAAAATCAAAGCAATAATCGACCTGAACCCCTAACTCTATTAAAAAGGTGTAAAGTGGAACTGGCACCTAGCCGCTTTAAATCAGTTTGTTTCAAGATCAACAGACAAATATAAACCGTTCTTGAAATAATCAAGAAAAATAAGGATTTTGAATGGATGAAAGGCATAAATAGCATTTGAATCATTAAAGCAACACTTATCGATTCTGTTCTACAAAAACCGAGCTCGAACGAGGATTTATATTTATATCTTGCGGTTTTTGAGTATCTTTGTCGCTTTCGGTACTAATCGAATTGGACAACTTTGTTCAACTTCCATTCTACTATACCAGCCAAGCTCTACACGATGCTGAACTCAGGTACCCGCCTATGGAAAAACTGGCGTACGCATTGGTTATCTCAGCTCGCAAATTGCGACCATATTTTTTGGAACACAAAGTTATGGTGTTAACCAATTACCTGTTAAAACAAGTTTTGCACCGACCAGATACCTCAGGTCGCTTGATCAAATGGGCTGTCGAGCTCAGCCAATTTGACATTTCATATGAACCAAGAATATCAATCAAAGGACAAGCACTAGCAGATTCATCGCAAAATTTACTCCATCAATCCAACTAGATATCATTGAAGATGAAGAATGGAAGTTGTTTGTCGATGGTTTCTCCACCGCAGCCGAGCGGCGGCGGGATTGTGATAATCGATCCAAAACTCAAGTACAATCGCCGCCATGCTATTATTCTAGTTCCCGACGACCAACAATGAAGCGGAATATGAAGAACTCTTAGCCGGTCTGGAGATGGCAGCATCAATGGGTTTAAACAAGCTGCTCGTTCACAGCGACTCTCAGTTGGTGGTCCACCGAGATAAATTGTGATTACGAGGCGAAGGAGCAAGATCGCTCGGTATTTGAAACTTGTGAAAAGGAAACTCTCCCGGTTCAAATCGGAAGTGATACATATTCCTAGGACCGAGAATGTACGGAAAATGTTTTAGCATGGCTAGCGTCTAGTTCGGGAACGATTCGATCGCAAAAATTACGACAACTTGTTTGACCTCTCCTTCATTGAGTACACGTAAAATAAATGCCAATGAGATCGTCGAGCTAATGTGGATGACCCCAATCATCCGATACTTGGAGCACGGAGTTCAACCAAAGGATAAAGACGAGGCTAGAACATTGTGAACTCGCATCGCTCGGCATACTATAGTAGATGAAGTCTGTATAAACACCGGTACACTTCGGTCCCACTTTGCTCTGTTGCCTATCGAAATGGATGCCGATAATGCTCTTCGTGAAGTGCATGAGGGAATTTGTGGGAATCATGTTGGGGGCCGATACTCACCTACAAGCTAATCCGATAGGGATATTCTTGGTCGTCCTTAAAACAAGATGTCATCTCATTGGTTAAAAAGTGTGAAAGATGTCGGTTTGCACCGCAAGTCGTACCACCCCGAGCAACTTACCTCTATTTTTAGTCCATGGCCGTTTACCAAATGGGAATGGACCTCATTGGACCACTTCCCACTGGTAAATGGGGCGTGAGGTATGCCATTGTGGCGGTCGACTACTTCACAAAATGGGCCGAGGCCGAGCCCTTAGCAAAGATAGATGAATAGAGGATCGTTAGTTTTGTTTGGAAGTCGATAATATGCACTTAATACCACACTCGATCGTAATAGATAATGGAAAGAAGTTCGATAATCGGAGATTTCAAAATTTTTATGAGAGTTTTCATATCGGAATCATTTCTCCACCCCGTACCATCCGCAATCCAATGGTCAAGTCGAGGCGGTGAACAAGATACTCAAATATACATTGAAAGCGGACTAGAGGAATCTAAGGAAATTGGCCCGAGGAGCTACCCGGCGTATTATAGTCCTACATAACGACACGACGAGTTGTCACGGGGGAAATGCCTTTCTCCCTCGCTTATGGGGCCGAGGCAGTTATTCCTGTGGAAATTGGGGCCCCAATATTCAGAGTTGCCAATTTTTCCGAAGAAATGAATGAGGATGCCCTCCAGGCTGAGCTAGATATATTGGAGGAAAAAAGATGTAGTGCCGAGATGAAGAATGATATATGCAAATAAAGAAGTAGAAGGTACTACAATTAAAAGTAAAGGAGAGAAAATTTCGGGTCTGCGACCTAGTCCTAAAAAGGGTCACCAAGCCCGAGCCCATCCCGCTGAAGCCGACCTGGGAAGGTCCATACAGAGTTAGTAGAATCTTGTTGAACGGGGCATATGAGCTCGAATATTTGAGTGGGGAAAATTCAATCACCCATGGAATGTATCCTACATGAAGAAATATTAGCAATAAATTCCCGGCTTCCCGAACTCAAAATCACTTATACGAAACTTCTATTCGCCTCAGCCAAGTCCCAAGCACAGAGCTACTTATCGCGGCCTAGATTCGAGCATGTTACTATTCACCTTGGCCAAGTCCCGAACGCAGAGCTACTCCTCTCGGCCTAGATCCGAGCACATTAACAAATGACTGGGAAACTCGACCTAACATTGAGCTTGCCTTGAGCAAAGACTCGGCCTAGTTCCGAGCACAATACTTGGCAAAAATATATTTCAACCATTCAGTCTACCATCTAAACCTGATCCATACATTTACTCGAATATTGCCGAGCCCAATACTTGGCGAAAAATTCAAAATATATGGCGCAACAAAGTAAAGGAATGACTAGAAAGAAACTTCATTCATTAATAGGAAAATATTTACATGGGGGCATGTGGCCGAGTATATCAAAAGGCTCGAGGCCATTTACACTAAAAACAAAAAGAAAAGAACAAGTACAAGCACGCCCTACGGAGCGGGAGGTCAGGCCCCATCGGGAGCGGGCTCGGACCACCGGAAGCTACTTCCTCCTCATCATTTGGAGGGACACCCTAATCGGAAATAGCACCAGGGAACCGAGAATGGAGAATGACCAATTTAGCATTGAGCACATCTAGCTCTTTTTCAAGGGCGGCGACATCTTCCCTTCCTAAGATCCCCAAAGATCTCTTCCATGTTGGTCGCATGCCCACAATGTCGGCATGTAGGCATACTCCTCGAATCGCTTATAAGCTCCGAACAACCTTCGCCCGAGCTTCCTCCAATCACTTCCCGAAGGTCTCATCCACTTTCCTCCGGATTTCGGCATCCCGCCTCTCCATTTCCCTTGGATGCGCAACAACCATCCGCCTCAACCGCCGACCTCCACCTGAGCTCCTCTTTGGCCTTCTCAGTGCCCGATCGACGATCCCAATCAGCCATGGCTTCTTCAAGAACCCTCCTTTCGGTGTTGGCCGCCACCATAGTTGCTTTGATCCGGCCTCGAGGGCGCCCAATTCCTGCAAGCCGTGTGAGCCTCTTGCAAGTTGTCATGGCATGTCTCCAAATCGCGGGCCTGCCCAATCATATGCCATAGAGTGCCGATAATCCTACCGGACAACCCTATAGCATATTGTGCCTTTTCCTCCTAATCGGTCTCTTTACAGAAATCTTCAATTCTGGTTGTCCAAGCTCGGACCAGCACATCCCCTGCCGCCCGACCAGCCTTGGGCAGTTTCTTCACCTGCTCCTCGGTCGGCGTCAAATACTTGGCAAATTCAACGAACCACCTCGGTCGCCAACCACCATTTCTTCACAGGCCTCTTCCCGGCTTAGATTAGGAGGAATAAACTGGGCCTCCCATCCCAAATCATCAGAAAGTACCCACCGGTGGGCTTCATTCAAGGTTTTCCCCAAGGGGATCTCTATCGTGATATTTGCGAAGTCGACACGGTCCTCTCGATGCCTCCGCTTGGGCTCATTTATTTCGACGCCACTCCCCTCCTCATCCTCCTCTACAAGAGAGGCTACTCCACCTCGTCACCCTCCATTGGGCGCTTGCCACGTTGAATTTCGGCCCATCTATCCATCTCGGTCTCGGCGGTGCGCCGATGTTCGCCCCGGTCCTACAGCGGCTGACAGCTTTGCCTTACTCGCCGAAGGTGGGCGAAAACCTCTACCCTGGACCTTCATAAATGAGTGGAATGTAAAGACAGAACAAAACAAGGAATGGAAATAAATGACAAACTCATGAAGATACTCGCCTCGGGCCCCGATGCCCTAGTTTCTCGGCCTGTCCGACCTATTAGGCCACCAAAGGCACTTGTCTTCGGAGATCGGGCCTTGTCGACGGGATGCCCGTTTTGTTCTCGCTTAGCGAGTCACGCCCCCGCTATGGAGTCCTATCTCACTTGGCCCGCGGCAAACTCTCTCTCCATGTTCTTCCCGGGCATCCTCTTCCTCGCCTCTTCCTCCTCAATCTCTTCCTCTTCGGCCTCCGACTCGCTCGGCAACCTTGGTCACAAAACCATTTCGCAACAACCCCGCCTAGATAGCTAGGATTTGAATTTTTCTATCCGATCCGGCCAAGGCTGGATGTTCTCCAACCAATTAATAAAAATGTTGGAGAGGCGACTCAAGAGGGACGGACAGTTCCTGCGTAAAAGAAAGTGAAAAATTAGTGGCAAAAAAAGAGGAAAAGGATAAAATGTACTTACTAAGTCATATCGGAATACGAACGGGAGCAAGACCGACCTTTCCTCCCCCTCGGCGAGCCTGTCACTCGCCACCGACCCAAAACCACTTCTCATTCCACTCCTTCGAGATCGTGGAAGGCCGAGGACCAGCCTATCCGGATACCCCGGTTATGTACACTGTACCACCCCGATGATCGTCTTTGGACCAGGGTTGCCGAGTCACTTTCCAAATGAAAAGCTCGTTTAACTCCTCAAATTGAGGCCACTCGTACTCCGTTCGATAGAAGAGTATCAAAGAACCCGATGATTCAACCCCAGGTGAGTGGATGTACCTAGGATAGGGAAGACCCCACTTTCTCGAACCACTTTATAATTAACCTCGGCAGTGGAAATCTTAGCCCATACATAAGGTCATGGGTATATACGGCCATACATCCCTCTGGCGGGTGCTCAGGCACTTCGACATGGTCTGGCAGCCAAAAATTCATGGACGCCGGAATAACATGCCTCTCGTGCAGGGCGTCCGCTCGCATGATCATGCTCGTCAGTCGTTCTGCCCGGACTCGACCCCCACCTCCCTACCACACAAAATGGGGCCTGCACTGGCCTGGGGTCCCCATTTCTGTGCCCGACCAGTCTTGGACCACCCTGATTACCCCGCTGGCCTGGTGGCCTCAGCACCTGCGCCTTTTGGCGCCCTAACCTTCTCCTGCTCACGGTTCTCAGGCTTCATTCCATGTTCTTTTGGGACACCTTCTTGATGATCCGAATCCTCAGCTTCTTCAGCTGGCTCCTCTCGCGGTAAGCCTGGCTTATATATTATGCATGTGCAAAAAAAATGATGGGTGTTGGATCGAAGATTATATGTGTCTCCTCCAACGGAACTTCCCGGCCTCTGGACCGTGCTCGAATCGGATAAGTTGATGACACTTGGACCCGACGTCGACGTTCCTCTTTCTAGGAAAGGGTTCACGAAAGGATTGTCAGAGGGGGGATCCTCGATTTCAACTTCGACACTGGGGTTGTGATTTTGACTGTCCTCAGAACCAGACATGTTCTTTGGAGAAAAGAAAGAAAAGATTGAAGAAAGGAGGAATTTGGAAAATACCT
This sequence comes from Rehmannia glutinosa, assembly GCA_016081115.2. NCBI lineage: Eukaryota > Viridiplantae > Streptophyta > Magnoliopsida > Lamiales > Orobanchaceae > Rehmannia > Rehmannia glutinosa. The sequence goes on along the minus strand of JABTTQ020003149.1, from coordinate 62,932 downwards.
AAGTGTTTTTGAAGCTTTTTAGATCTTTGTAGGCCGACCTGAAATCTTCTCGCTCGGTCTTTGTTGCTGATGCTTGGAGGATTATGAATGCGAAAGTATGAAATAGAAGAAGAAGTGGGTATTTATAAGTTAACTTCCCTCGGAAGTATCACACCAACCCAAGGGGCGTGTCTTTTCAAATTCGAAAGGATGCGTAAAACGCCACATCCCCACGCACGCTCAAGAAACCGCTCATGTCTCTACGTTTTTGTGCAAAGTGGTCCAACAAAAGGATGTCACGTGTTTGTCATCATGAAATTCATTTAATGCGCCATTTCGGGCATTAATTGACAAATGACAGATGTCAGTAACTCTGGACTTTTAAGGTTTTTTCTTCACCATTAAGGTTCATGATTAGCATTCAAGTTCAAATCCGAATCGAAGAATCTTCTCCTCGGAATTAAACTTGGGGGCCATTGATGACACCCGAGCCGAGCTGGAAGAAAATAATTCCACGTGGCCATTCAGCTGATGGTGATGTAAGCTGTCTAGGGTGACGTGGACTGAGCTGATGACGTCAGCAATCGAGCTGATGACGTGGCACGAAACGAGCTCGGTTATTGCGGATGTTATGATAGCGGTGTTTCAAGGATAACCATCTTATTAAGTAAAGTCAAATGCCCTATTAACATATCAAGCTGCCACTTGTCAACGGATTAGCAAGATGAGTCAACAAATGCCACATACATGGCCAACATGCATGTTAAGAAGAGAACATGTGTCCCCCTATAACCACTCTATTACATTAGGTGTAATGATGATTAAAATCCACTAACTATGCTAGTATGAATAGGCCTCATTTATTAGTAAAAGGACAAGAGAATTAATCCTCGAAAAGAATACTTGTAAGACTCCAATCGTAACAAAGAACCGACCGAAATATCCAAATTGAACTTTGAATATAAAAAAGACAGAATTAGCCCTTTTCTCAAATATTTTCTAATTATTGTTTAGTTTCCACATCATAATATTTATATAAATTATTTGTTGATCCAAGACACACGTGAACAATTATTATTTAGAACATATATATACTATTTCTTTTTTTTCGGGTTTAATTTTCTCGAGTTATATCATGGCTCTACTAGCTAGAGTCGCTGCCCCCGGCCCGAGCCCACCGGGCTTTTTGAAAACCGGGGCCGGCCAAAAAAGTGCACCAGTCGCGAAATGGGGAATCCAAATTTGCCCTAAAAATAAAAATTACACCGAAAAGTCGGGCTTCATTTAGATCAGCGGGCCGAGACTTTTGAGGCCCGACTTTTTTCGGGCCTAGAAAAATAGAGCCCAACCCATTAGAAAATCGGGTTGGTTCGGGCTGGCCCCGTCAGGGGCAAATTGACAAACTCAAGTCTAGCCTAATCATTGCAATAATCCTAAGCATTTCGTGCAAAGAAATGAGTTTAGTTCTTGGTGATATATATAGGAACAACTACTTATGATCCTCCATACACACGTGCGTATATATATTGCATACAACTCTTTTAATTCAGTTATTCTATTATTATGCGATATCGTTAGACGCTAGTTGGTTGACAAATTAACTCCTAGCGCCTGGGGCGCCGAGAACAACAATATTTTTTAAATTAAATCTATTTGGCCGACTTTGGGCCGTGTGCTAAGCCCAATTTTTGGTCGGGGCAATTTTTTCACCAGATTTGATAAAATCGCTTTAGCCTAGGCGCTTAGTGCCTACATAGATTTTTACAACAATAATTATTACAAACAAGTATATGTAATTAACCAAACCTCAAGGATATTTTTATAATTATCCCTTAATTTTCTATTCTTTATAATATGATCTTTCTTAAGTGTTCTTTGGTTTTCTTACATACACTTACTCTTGTTTGTTATTGATTTGATTTGCAGGATATGATACATTTGCAATTGCTCGTAAAGGATGTTAGAGTTCAAACAATAAAGCTTGAAGTGATACATGGAGTGTTTGTACACTATAAAACGAAAAAGTGATTCTCAACTTATGGGTGCAAGAAACACGTATCTTTTGTATTAGAAGCTGCATCAAAATTACTTTTTTTTAGAGTTTGCAATCACTTCCGTAGTATAGTATCGTATAGGAAATTGAAAAGAAAATTCTTGTGTGATGCATCATGCAGTGAATCCTAGTTGACAGTCAGATATATTAATTGCATTTCTTTTACTCTCTCTTTGGTTCTTTTTGTTCCACTACATTAATATGTATTTTTGGGCAGCATTTAATTAATTCCAGACTATAGATTATGGTATTTTTAGTTTGAATCTAGTGGTTCAAAATTAAGCTTATATCAAAAATGTCAAACATATTTGAATTATGTAGGAATTGGACTTTAGTCAATCCAAAATTCAGACATATACTATACTATAGTTGTCAGTCCTATTGTTCAGACTTACTGTAGTTGTCAAAACGCCATTAATTTGACTCAAACAAAAAAAACGCCATTAATTAATGTATAGTGTATGTGTGAACGGTACTGAAATGTGAACTGTGGACCAACACAACTTTGAATTGTTTAGGTTTCATATATATGTTCTTCTCCACTATCTTCACTTAAAAGTTAATATATATATATATGGAGAGGGTTATATGAGACCACCTTATAGGATAAGTCCATAGGACCAATCCTAGCCACATATCTAGATTTTTCAATGGTTGTGATTTTAGAGCTAAAAATTCAGATTAAATGTTGGTAATTAGATAAGTGGGTAATTTAGTCATCCTACAAATTACCCAATATTCATGGGATTCTGTTCACATTATGATCACACAATTTATCCAAATCTCACATCAAATTCAACGTGAACAAATCTCATCTTCCTTAATCATCCTCCTTCTTCAACTCACTACTGTGAGAAATCATTCATCCTTCTTCTTCTTCAGCGCACTATTGTGTGAAAAACGTTGCGGACAATTTGCCATAGTTGCTAGAGCTTGACTTGATTCGAAGTTTGTTTATGAAGATGTAATTTGTTGCTTGTGTAGACGTGTCATTGTGATTTTATATACCATTAACTACATAAGCAAGTCATAAGCAACAAATCCATACAACATAAGCAACAATCCTATACTACATAAGCAAATAAATATACACTACGTATGCACCACTAATACATTATGTATATACATAAGCAAGTCATAGCAACAAACCAATACTACATAAGCAACAAGCCTATACCATATAAGCAACGAATATACACTACGTATGCACCACATATACATTAACTACATAAGCAAGTCATAAGCAACAAAACTCATACTACATAAGCAACAGTCTATATTAGATAAGCAACAAATATACACTACGTATGCACCACGAATACATTAACTACATAAGCAAGTCATAAGCAACAAACTCATATATACTACATAAGCGATAAGCATATACTACATAAGCAACGAATATATACTACACATGCATCACGATACATTAACTACATAAGCAAGTTATAAGCAACAACCCTATACTACATAAGCAACAGAGAATTTTTTTTTGAAACGAAACGCCCGGAGAGAGTATGCGTGAAGAGTGGGTGAAATCGCGTGAAAGAGAGAATGAAATCTTAGTAATCGATTCTAAAGTGCCAAATTACCACCCTACCCTTTTTAATTGTTGAAACAAAAAATAAACATAAAAAAGCCCTAAAAATCTGGACCACCCAAAATTATTGATCTATGGTTAGAATGTGTCCCCATGGATTCACCCCAAGTAGGAGGACCTATTTGATCCATATCCTATATATATATATATAAAACTTTCGGAAGGGTTTTATTTTGAGCTTAATGGAATAAAGTGAAAGGTCACACTTCATGATCAGAATTAATTTGCACATCACTATATAATATTCAACTTAGTACGATATGAAATGAGATTTACAATATGGAAATATATATATAATATATAATGAGATAGCGATCCCCACCTAAACATAATTTAAAATAAATATTTTTATATACTTGATGTGGATTTATAATATGGAAATGTATAATGAAAGACCAAACTCGAGTCTAGTAAATAGTAAATACTTATGTTAAGATCACTAGATACATCACCTCTCAAAACTCTAGCCGATTTTGCTCCCCTATTAAGAATTAATGGGGGAAGTAATTTTCATTGTTTTAATCTAAATAAATTTATTTTCAACAGGTGGTTTTTATTAATCCTCAATATGTGGCATTTTCCAGTTAATAAATATATTTCATATGTGGAATTTTGTTTAAGATCGGATTAATTAGCGATGGCAACGGGATGGATTTGGCCAAACCCAAAACCATCCCCGCAAGGAAAAATCTAGACCGAGAACCCCCCCCCCGCTTCAAAACTCGCCGAGGCGGGTCTGAACTGTTAGACTCGCCAATATATATTTTTAATTGCAATAGTTTATCTTTTTGTAGTTGTGGGCCAAATTTTCAAAAGCAATTCAATGTCATTAGGTCAAAGAAAAATAAATGTAATTATCCAACTTATTATAACTACGTTTTACAACTATTTAGTTATTACTAGGATTATTGACTTTACAATAGTACTCAACTAATACTCAAAATATATATTCAAAATACAATATTACAAGATGTTAGAGTAGTAAACTAATATCAATATAATACTCAAACTAAAAGTAAATAATGCAAAATATCTAAATACATATTCAAAAATATAACAAAATTAATATGACGGGGTGGGTTCTATTGGACCCGGTCCCGTTACCGGGTCTAGACCCGCTCCGATGGGGAGGGTTTGATGTGTGTATATATATGCCCCCATTGTCATCCCTAGATCAAATGAGCCATTATCCGACGATACGCGATGAAGCGAGATACATCTTTTAGTACGTGTTTTGTCAAGTGCGTCCGATTCATTGCGAAGTTCGATTCTACGGATCGATTAGATCTAGAGTACTTATGATTGAAATTTTTGTTTTAGATCCGCATGCATTTATAATTCGGTAGGATTTACAATTGTTTTTACTTGTTCTATTCAATTGTAAGTTTCTTTTCATGAACGAATGCATTTCATTATTATTCAAAAGAAAAATCACTAGATACGTCCAGTTTGGATTTTTTCCCCAACTTTATATTACAAATGTTCTGTCATCATCATGGTTAGACGTATAAACTATTTTTTTTTTACATCATAGACATAAAATACAAAAATGTAAGTGCGCCATGTTTTAGCCGCCAGATCAAAGAAACAAAAACCTGGTTGTAATTCCTCTCCATGAAAAACAAAAGCAGAAACTATCTAATTAAAATATTCCTATGTACATTAGTATCACTTTCATTCTAATTAAAATGGCTTATCGTTATTATTTGCTTTTTAAAGTAGATTAATTCCGTGGCTGTTATGCATGTTCAGCAGCCATTAGTACATAATTACAGCACATTCTCAATACTTATCAGTTATCATGCCCCTTTGCCGTAAAGTAACGGATTAAGTATGCTACTGATAAGATTTCAAAAAAGTATATGCTACAGATAATGACATCCCCAAAAAACTTGTGAGTTATTTTAATTTACCTTGTTGTATAAGTGTGATGGAAATCCATATTACAACAGAATAAACAAAATTAAGGAACGACAGTTGTTGATGTGCCTCTTAGATCAACAAGTAATTGAAATGTATGATTTGGAAACTAAAAATAAACATCTGGAAATTATGTAAAGTAGCTAATTCAGCCTTTTTATTACGAATACCAAGCAAAGCGTGTCTGGTCGACCTTTTACACAGATTGAATTTTACAAGCTATATAGTCGATCTTCTCCCCTTTCTTTTTCCTAATAAATGTGATCTGTTTATACTAATTGAATTAGTGGACTAATCATCATTATATTAAGATAATAATGGGACACTTGTCTTCTCCATGACATACGTGCATGGGGCACATGTTGGCCATGTGTTGAGAGGAGCTAGGGAATAGCAAAATTCCCGCTGAAACCATCCCCGTTGGTACCCGAATAAAATGTGGCGGGAATTCCAGGTTAATACGGAATGGGACGGAGATGGGGATTCCCAATTCTCTAGAAGTGGCACTACAACATAAATGACATTATGTAACACAAATTTTGTGGCACTTTTTACATAAGGTACATATGTAACACGTGTTTGTAACACTTTTACATTACAATATTTATGTAACACTTTTGTAGCAATTTATCAATATGTATATATGTAACACTTTTATATAAGTAACACTTTTTAAGTATCACTTTTTTTTTTTTTGTTATTTCTTTGTAACGCAAATAGATAACACTTTTATCAATATATAACGCTTATATGTAACACTTTTATATAAGTAGCACTTTTTAAGTATCACATTTTTTTGTTATTTCTTTTGTAACGCAAATAGATATCACTTTATTTAAGAAGCACGATTGTCAACACTATATTTTATTGATTGCAACACTTTTTAGGCTATATTTAGTAACACAAAATTATATAACTATCATCAAGTGTCAACCATTTATTTAATTAATTGATATCACAAAATAGATGAAGACAAAAAAAAAATCATCAAACCTAAAAATTGTAGACATCATGTACTCTGTTTTGTAACCGAATTATAGTTTTCTTTTTATTAAGTATTTTAGTTTTGCTTTTATTTTTTTATTTTTTAGGGAGGTAATTAATTACGTAATAATGTTTTAAAATACGCATGTATATATATTTTTTTATTATTATTATTTATTTATTTTTTAATTTTTACTAACGGAGACAAATTTCATTGTTAACCTTTTTTTTACTTTTTTAAAAATAATTACCAATGAAAATTGATGTTGTCGGTAATTACTTAGGAATTTTTTCCGTCGGTAAATTATTTTTTTGTTATTTATTTTATTATTTAATCTTTTTATGTTAGAACTTTGTTATCCGTCGGGTAAAATAATTTTTTATTTTTATATATTTTTTATTTTTATCGATTGAAAATTTATCAGTCGATAAATTTATTTTATATATTTTTTTGATATTTTTAATTTATTGTGTCCTTTAATATATAATATAATATGATTTTCGAACTATATACTATATAATATAAATTCAATATATACAATGTATAATATAATTTAATATATATATTATATAATATAATCTTTATTACAAAAATATATTATATATACATATAATATAATTTATTTTTATATATATGTGTGTGTATATGTGTATGTATAAAACAGAGCAAAAGTTGTAATAAGAATCTATTTAGCTTAGTGACAAATTGTCACTTCCACACATAACAGTCGTGGATTCAAAACAAAAAAAGTGTTAAATAAGATTCATATGTATCTATCAGTAGAAGTATTTTTTAAAGTGTTACAAATATAAAAATGTTACAAAAAGTGTTACATAAGATTCATATGTAACACTTTAGAAATATTGCTTGAAAGTGTTACTAATAAAAACTTAATGTAACACTTAGAAAAAGTGTCTCTAAAAGCTAACAAAAGTGTCACCTTAGACTATAGGTAAGACGCGAAGTCTGTGCAACACCATAAAAGTCCTACCTATTGTCTATAGTACCATTTTTTTATGGCCATTAGGTAACATTTTTGAGTGTTACCTAATATATTTATGTTGTAGTGCGGGGGGATGGGATGTGAATCGTATTTATATCCCCCAACCCCATTTAGATGAAACGGGATCCCTGTCCCCATCCCCATTCCCAATTTACATATTATATTTATATATTATTAATATTACTTCTATTTATAATATTTTATTTTATTAATTATAAAAATTTAATCCTCAAGTCTTTATAAGTTTACTTGTTCTCATTCTTTATTGGACATTCTCTATCCTCTCTCTAGGCCAATTATAGGTCAATGCACGCCAAATAACCTTTTGTGTTACGCATATAGCTGGCCTTGTTTAGAAATTTGCAATTCACTAAAAAATATCAGGTTTATAACATGAAAATGTGCCTTTGAAAAAAGTGTTTACTTAAGACATTCATTTTGAAGATGGCCCCAGAAGTCATCTCATGTGAATGAATCATAAGAAAAATTCCGGTAAATGGAAACTCAACATGATCTCAAATAAGCCTCTTTCATGATTGCAATGGTCGCGATTTTAGAATTGGGGAATTTATTTTATTTTATTTATTTTAATTATTGGTTATTTTAAATATTTTATTTTTTAAAAATATTATTAATAAATACAAAGAAGGGAACCCTTCCCCAACGGGGACTCCCCATCCCCGTACTGGATACTCGAAGTGGGGAATGGCATGGGGATGGTATTTGGAATTAGGGATGGCAATGACGGGTAGACGCGGGTACCCATCCGTCCGACCCTAATGGGACGGGTATGATTAGTCTTTTTAGAATTTGGATGGGTATGAGACGAGAAATTACTACTCACTTATATACGGGTAGGATATGGTTTTACCCTCTCTCGATACCCACCACTACCCAATCCCATTTAGCCCTTAGTAACTTCCATTTATTTTTTTCATCCGACACTATACATTTCTTCATGAAGCCCAACATAAATTTTTATTTTGTACAAAGAATATATAAAGTTGTTATTTATTTTGAATATGTGATTATATCAACTCGTTTTTATCTTTGTTAAACTTGATAAAACTACATGTCCGATGGTGTAGTTTTATAAATTAAATGGTGTACTGATGTTGATTCTACGATTTTAAGGAATGTATTGGTTACATTTGTATTTTTGTGATACTTTTGATTTAGTTTATGAATGACGATAGCCAGACTTACTTACAAAATTAAAATGGTTAATTGTTATATTTATTAAGAATTTAACATATTAGCATTTTCTTATATAATAATTGGTTTTGGGTAGGGTGTCCATTTAATAGTTATCTAAATATTCATATAATTATAAGTTTTATATAAAATAAATGGGTTTAGGCGGGTATGGGTAGTACACGTGTATCGGAAAATGGATTTGGGATGGGTACGGGTAATATATGTAATTTCTTAGTCGGGTTTGAGATGGGTATGGATAGTATAAATATTATAGGGTTCGGGTATGAATAGTCTTAAATTGGTGGGTACTTACCCATTGCCATCCCTATTTGGGATAGGATTTTGGGACGGGGATGGTATGTCCAATAACAGCCCCGTCCCCGCCCATTGACATCCCTAAGAGGAGCTTGTTGACTTGTCCAATTGACTCATTGACAGGTGGCACTTTTGGTCCGCCACTGGTGTATTGGATCCACTTAGTGGGAGATTTGTTGGGTGGAGCACTTACTAAACTCGCTTTTGTTATAGTGGATGGTCGGTTTCTTATGTCATCCTGGTCGGTCCACGCCATTTTGACGCTTACGCCATCATCACCTGAATGACCACATGGATGTATTTTTGTCCATTCTACTGGGTATCTGTCACTTTTTTTTAGCTTCACCGCAAGTGTACGGTGCGGTTTATAGAATAGGGTTAGCAAGGTCGAATCCACAGGGACTAATAAATTATTGTACTAAGTACTGGGATTGTAATAGCTTTATTTTTATCCAGACGATCGAAATTTGATGGATTGGTTTTATTAATGCAAGACAAGAATTTATCCTAAAATAAACAAATTAAATAGTGATTGAAATATCAAGGAGATGAATGGATTCCTGGGTTATGGTTTCATTAATATCCCCTTTTATTATCGATTAATCACAACCAAAGTTATTATTGTTCTTCCATATAAGACAACCACAAAAGTATTTTACCCTCTCTCGAGATGTATATAAAAACGTTGATTGGAATATCTATGCTAGCATATCTACTCAACATGAGATATCCAACTCCCCGAAAGCACAAAAGATTAAATATCCTCACAAATATTCACAGGCTTCTCAATCTTGCAAATATTCATGTCAAGTACTCACAAATCTAGTATTGAAACTCGTCTTTCAAATTATGAATCAATACATCAAAGCAAGTTAAACCAAACGCGTTTTGATAAAACAAGAATTAAAACAAAGTACTCGAATAGGGTTGGAAAATAATAACTTCAATTGCAATTAATCATCCAATAAAAATATCCATTAACCTAATCCCAAACCCGAATCACAAGAAGTTTAGTCATATAGAAAATAAATAATCCATAGACAAATTATCCAAGTTCATATCTAACTAATCAAAAGTAAAAGATATGATGGAATGAGTAAACTCAGGGGATGTCGACGATCTCTCGATCTATCTTCAATCCTCAAGAACGCGATTGACATCGATCAATCTCTCCAATCCTTCGGTAGAAGGTTGCTCGGGTTGAGAAGTTTACAAAGCCACCAAAAAATTTGAAGTCGGGCAAGCTTGTTCACATACTTCTCTCGAAAGGTGGCGCCCACGAGCACAAAATCGATTAGGTGTTTCGATTCCTCTTCTCATTCTAATTGTTAATTATGTCGATTAAATTTTTAACGTAGAATGTGAGGGGTATTGCTAATCCGGTAGCCAACGCATTTGCATGCGTTAATTATTAGTTATAAATTACCTTTTGTTGCGCTTTTAGAACCTATGACCTCTCCGAAATTTAGTTTCTATTGTCGCATTTGGCTTTGATCATGGCTTATTTAATTGCTCTAATCATATTTAGATTATGTATGTCGCTCATTTGCATTTTGACATTCTTGTTGATCATGCGCAATTGTTGCATTGTAGGTTGACATCTCGCTTTATTGTCTCACCTATCTATTTGACTTTTGTGTATGCTAAATGTAATAGAGTAGCTAGATACGATTTGTGGGATAACTTGCGTGAGATTGCAATTAGTTGGAGGGGTTACCCGGCTTGTTAGTGGTGACTTTAATATTTTCTTGCATGATCACGAGAGGGTAGGTGATACTTCGATAGGTCGATGAGATGCTTGACTTTGCCTACATGATTGCGGATCGTGAATTATTTGATGCGGGGTGTGAGGGGCCTATCTTTACTTGGGCCTAGAGGTGGGCTTCGGAGAGACTTAATAGGGCTTTGTATAATGAACACCGGGTTGATGTGTTTACTTCTTCGTTGTTACGCATTTATCTCGTGTTCGCTTCCGATCATGCTCCTTTATCGATATCTTGTCAATTTTTATCGCATGTGCCTCGCTTCTTCTTTTTTCGATTTCAAAGATATGTGGATACATCATACTTTTTTGCAGTAGTCAAAGAAGCATGGGGTCTCCCACCGTTGTTTTGGGATGAGGAACTTGTAGCACAAATTGAACAGTGGTCAAGCACGACTCAAGAGTTGGAATTACCGGACATTTGGTAATGTTCTTGATCGGGTTAGATTGCGATGATGCGATTCTTGCCGTGGCTCAGCCGCATACGACAATGATCCTTCTCCGACTCATCGGGCTGAGCTACATCGCTGCGTGGCGAGTATGAGCTACGTTTAAAAATGGAGGAGGATTTTGGCGCCGAGAAAAGTCAGCTTAAGTGTGCGCTTTAGGGGGAGCGCAATACTAAGTTCTTCCATGGGTTTGTTAAATGTAAGAGGTGTCGCGCTAGATCCACTCAATTGATGATGATGGGGTGACGATCACACATGATTCGAGATTCAAAGTCGGTTGTCCAGCTTTTTTCATCCCCTAATTACTTCGACTTGGAGTATCCGACCACTCTTGTCGATGAGTTCTTCCCTCGCTTCCTAATTCCGTTGATTTGGAGGGACTTTGTGCTATCTTCGATGGCCCAGGAGGTCCGTGATGCGATTTTTGGGATTGATCCGCTAGTGTTTCGGGGCTTGATGGATTTTCATCGTTGTTCTTTCAAAGACTTGTGGGATTTCGGCCGCAGACCAGATATTAAGGATGTCGTGATTGATTTCTTCTCGAAATCTCATGCCATCTACGCTCACAACTACCTTACAGCTTCTCATTCCGGTTCCTCACCCTCGGAAGTGGACTGAGTTTTGGCCGATTAGCTTGTGCAACGTGACGAATAAGATTATCTCAAGATTATGAATGCGCCGTTGGTCTCGATTCTTCCATTGATTATTTCACCAAATCAGTGGCTTCACCCCCGACGTGTTATCTCGGATAACATTTTGCTTGCGCAGAGCTTATCATAATATCAACATTGCCACGAAGGTTCTTAATGTGGTGATGAAGTCGATATGGCTAAAGCTTATGATATAGGGTGCAGTGGGATTTCTTGTATACTTGCCATGATTCATATGGGCTTCCCCTGCTCAAAGTGGATTGATATGATAGGCAACCGTATTGAGCATCTCGCTTCTCTGCTTCGTTAATGGTAGCCCTTCGGATATTTTCCTTCGACTCGAGGATCGCGGCAGGGGGATCGCCTATCTCCTGCATTGTTTGTTCTGGCGGCGAGTATTTATCCCGAGGCTTAGATTCCATTATTAGACGGCACCAAAGATATGATTTATCGGACGCGGGGGGTTTTCCAGTGACACACATTTGGCCTATGATGATGATGTGGTTATCTTCACTAGGGCATCTGAGGATGGTCTTGTTACGCTTAGACACTTTCTGGAGCACTATTCTGCTACTTCTGGTCAGCTGGTTAGTGTTCAGAAGAGTAGATTCTTTCTGGCCCCACGATACGTTGATGGATGGGAGCACATGGTGCATGCGCGCGACAGTGCTTTGTCCGCGATGACTTGCCGATGAATTATTTGGGTGTTCCTTTGTTTAAGGGGATAATGACGAAAGAGCTTTTCCTCCCAGTGATTCGTGAGGATGTTGGATAGAGTTGTTGGGGTCGACGGGGCCTCGCCCTTCGGTGGTAGGCTCGCCTTATTCGAGCACGCTAATGGCCACTCCATTGCATATTCTTCGGTAATGCACCCGCCAAAGACAGCTTCTACATCGCTTGGAGCAGATCATGGCTAGATTCTTCCTGGGGATCCTATGTCGGACGAAGAAGACTCATTGATCGGTTGGGATAGTATATGCCATCCTATTTCGAGGGTGGTTTGGGGTTGCGCCGACTTTCGATATTCTTTGAAGCCTTTAGTTACAAGTTGTAGTGGAGGTTACGCGAGGGACATTCGTTGTGGGCTCGATTCTTGATCGCAAGTATTGTTACAATGGGCTTCTATCTCCCCGTACGCCTTTGTAACAAATAATGATAGTCATCGGTGGAGGCGATTGAGGCGGGTCGGTATTCGGGCCCAAGAGCGGATTTTCTCGGTCTATTGCGGTGGCGGCCAGGTCAATTTCTGGATGATATTTGGTTTGGGCATAGGCCGCTGATCATTGTTTGGATCACCGCTGGGACATATGACAGTGGATTAGTTCATTCGTGATGGTGTGTGGGATCGGGATAGTTTGCATCGGTCTTGGTCTCCGGATGTTGGCTTCCTCGCGAGTCTCATTGAGGATATATCCGGGGTTCCGATTCTACTAGGGTCGAGGATATCATGCGGTGGATGCTTACCTCTCATGGTGGGTTTCGATATCTTCTCGCTTGGGATTCTATCCGGGAAGAAATCCTCGTAACCTTCTCGTCCTGGTGCCATTTGGAACGATGCTTTCCTTTGGCGTCTCCTTCGTAATCGCCTCCCCGTGGATATCAAGCTTGTGCACGTGGCACTTCCCTTGCTTCACGTTGTTGTTGTTCTTGCTTGCATAATACACATTCTTCTCCTCGTGTTGAATCTATCCCTCACCTCTTTTTGATGAATGATATTGTTCAAATCGTGTGGAATCACTTTGTTCCTTGGTTTGACACTACACTTCCACACACTAATCGATATGATAATCTGTTCCTCACATTTTGGAGGAATCACACACACGATCACACACGAGGCACTTGAGTTTCCTGGTTCCTTGCTTGATTTTATGGTTTGTCCGGACGGAAAGGAATAGTGTCAAGCATCGACACCTTCCTTTCTTGGCATCTCACATTATTTGGCGGGTGGAATGGTATCTCCGGATTCTTGTTTCAGTCGGCGTTTGAGCCCCTCGATTGGCCTGGATGCTTCTCTACAATGAGTTTTTGCGGGGAGTGATCCACCACAGTTCCACGCAGCCGAGGATGGTGATTTGGCAAGCACTCGGTCTCCTCGCATCAAGTCGAACACGGATGGTTCGTTTGATCGAGACATTGATAGCAATGGCGGGGAGATTGATACGATATCATTCGGCGCACTCATGTTGGCGTTTCATAGTTCATTCTAGGCGGTGTCTAGTTTTCATGTCGAGCTACTAGCACGGAGATGGGACTGCACATCTTGCCGGATAGTTTTCATTGTAGATTTGGATCGAGTTGGACGCAGCGGGCGGTGGTCACCACGATCACATCCGTTTGCCTTGGCTCTTGGCAGTTCGTGGATACACCGATTCGCATTCTAACATGCCGAGGACCTTCAATATTCGATTTCCCACATACACAGAGAGAGGGAATCGACCAAACATCATCTAGCGGAGTTGGGAGTTGCGCCTGGCGATTATATTGTTTATGAGGGCACGACTTCTCACCACCTTCTAGCGCTCATTCAAATGGACCACTGGATATCCGAGCTTTAGATTTTGATTGCGCATTAGTTCTTTTTTTTTTTTAGATATCTCATTATGATAGTCGATAGATGTCGTAGTGATAGGTTTCTTGTTTTTTGATTTTCTCCCCCGTGACGGGACATGACATTGTATGATACTTTGATTATTTGATCTACGGGTAGGGGATCACGCCTCAATCCCCACTCCCCGGGTTTTTTTTGCCAAAAAAAAAAGGTTGCTCTTTTCTCTGCGTTCTAGGGCAAAAGTCGGTATTTTCTTGTTTGGGGGCCGCCTCGTCTATTTATACTTCCATTGGGTCAAAACTTAAGTTAAAAATTGTCAAAATCTGACTTTCCCACACAAACGCATGGGTCGTGCACTTCACGCAGACAAGGTCGTGCGTCAGCCATAGGACCGCTTGACTCTCGAAATGACGCACGACCCGTGTCGTGCGTCGTCACGCACGGACCGTGCGTCACCCAAACTTCCAAATTTGCTTATAGGGTATTCATAAGAGTTGTAGCTCTATCTTTTAGCTTTAGCCACTTGCATCACCTCAATAGAAATTTTGTAGAGAGAGTTATGGCCAAAATACTAAATTCTGCCATCTTTGAAACCGTAGCTGCGTTTTGACATTTTTGAAGGAAATTCCTTTTTCTTTGATTGTCCATGCTTCTTTCCTTCATATTTGTGCTCGTACCTTGTCTTATTACATATCATTCCAAACATGCTATCATCTTTTGTCCAATTTAGCTCCATTTTCTCAAAATTCACAAGAGTACGCAGATCACGCCCAACAAGGGAAACCAAGTAAAACACACAATATGCGTGCAAATGCATCAAATATATATCATTTTAAGCCCTCAAATGCACGTATATTTTACAATCATCAATATCATCAATAACCTTAGTTTTACGTTCGATCGTGGTTAAAGGCCATGAGCAAATCGGAGAAGTTTTTTTAGCTAATCTGAGATTTGTATTGTCTATTCATTACTTCCATTCTACGACGGTGTTTCACTAATTAGATTTATTTAAAGACAAAACTCTGTCCGACAATTTGAATGCACCAAAATTTATTAGAGGAATCCTAAAACCGAATCGGTGCCTTTTTTGTTTTATTTGCGGAGACCGGTATTTGTAATCCATATGAAAAGTATTAGTAATTCCTCCGAAAAATATGAGTACGTAGTTCACTTGAAAGTACTAGCTTTTATAATATTGACAAAGATATAGTATCACAAGGGCACCTAAAAGTATTAGATTTTCATTTGAGAAGTATTAGTAGTTCATTTGACAACCAAACGACCTCAATACTCCGGTGATAGACATGTTGCCTCTCAATTTTCTCGTGACAAAGCTGGTGGTTTTTGAGGTTTTCGTAGTGGTTTTTAAGTGGTAGAGGTAGATTTGTTCGAGGTTCACGGTTCACTTGTCAACTTTGTGGTAAACCAAATCACTTGGCCGCTAAATGCTATAAATGGTTTGACAAAAATTTCTATGGTTATGATAATAGTCCTAGTGTTCCTCAAGCACATCAAAGTTGCGTTACTTCAATTTTTGATCATAGTTACGATCTTTGGCAATCGGGTTTCAAATTTTTCAAGAATGGTTTATGGACAATGGTGATACTCACCATGTCACTTCCTGCTTCAAAACCTTGATATGCAAGTCGACTACAAAGGAAGGACAAACTAGTTGTTGGTAATGGCTCAAACCTATCCATCTCTTATATTAGTTCTTCTTCCATTCCTACATCATCCAAATCTCTTATTCTTCAAGATATCTTGTGTGTGCCTGATATTACCAAAAATCTTGTTAGCATTTCAAAATTCACTAATGATAACTATGTATTTATTGAATTCCATGATTTTTTTGTCTTGTTAAGGACAAGACTTCCAAAGAAGGTGCTTCTTAAAAGTGCCCTAAAAGAAGGCCTCTATCAATTGGATTTATCTCACTTGACTTCATCTTCAATATCACCAACTTTGTTTCTTGTACTTTAAATAAATCGCTTTACCAAAGTGTAATTCCTCTTATGTTAACTCATGCAAGCCTCTTTCTTCGCTTGTTTTAGCTTGTAATACAAAGAAATTTTGATATTGTTCTTTGGCACAATAAACTTGCCCATCCTTGTAATGCTATTCTTACATCTATTCTCAAACAGTTAAATATCCCTGCAGCTTCAAATAAGAATTTTTTCTGTGATGCATGCAAATTAGGTAAACAACATAGCATGTCTTTTCTTTATGTTCCCGCTAAAACTTCCAAACCTTTTCTACTACTTCACACTGATGTTTGGGGCCCTGCTCCTATTGTGTCAAGTCAAGGCTACAAGTATTATGTTCACTTTGTAGATGACTTTACAAGGTACACTTGGATATTTCCCTTACAAACTAAATCTGAAGTCCTTCCTACCTTTGTAAAGTTTCAAACCTTCATTGAAAGACAATTCCCTTCTTTTAAAATTCGGCTATTTAATCATATTAGGCGGGTGAATACAGATCTTCCTTCCTCTTCTTCAAAAACTTGGCATTCAATTCGACGCCCTTGTCCTCATACTCATCCTCAAAATGGCAAAACCGAGAGAAAGCATCGTTATATTGTAGAAATGGGCTTAGCTTTTCTAGCTCAAGCTTCCTTCCTTCTGTATTTGGAAGGATGTTTTTCATATAGCCGCATACACCATTAACGGACTCCCTCTCCTACTATTTCAAATATTTCTCCTTTTCAGCCTAATATTTGGTAAATCTCCGATTATTCATTCCTTAAACCTTTTGGTTGCACTTGCTTTCCTACCTCAGCCCTATAATCCTCACAAACTACAATTTAGGTCCACAAAGTGTATTTTTCTTGGTTATTCTTCAGATCATAATGGCTACAAGTGTCTCAAATCCTACAGAAGATTATACATATCTAGAATTGTCAGTTTCAATGAGACCAATTTCCATTTCCTTTGATGTGTCCTCCCAAGTCATCTTCATTTCATCATCATCCTATGTATCCTCATCCCTTCCTATTCTTCCAACTCCCTCATGCTCTATTCCTCCTCAAAATCCTCCTAGCCCACTCATCCATCCCCTAATGTACAACCCTCTTCACCTACATATGCTCCACCTTCCGAACTTGCCTCTCAATCTCCTTCCGCTTATACTTCATGCACCATCACTTTCTAATGATCATCATATGACCACTAGATCTAAGAGTGGTATTCACAAACATAAAGCCTTCACTCTCTATTTCTCATGAGCCATCTACCCAACAACTTGTTTTGTCGACCCTAAGTGGAAACATGTCATAGATGTTGAAATGCGGGCCTTGTACAAAAATAATACCGGGAGCTTGTCTCTTTTGATGATACTCAATTTGGTTGATCATAAATGGGTATTCAGAATTAAATACAATCTTAATGGCTCTATTAATAAGACAATGCAAGGTTGGTTGCCAAGGGGTTTCAACAAACCCCTAGCATTAATTACATTGAAACTTTCTCTCGGTTGTTAAAGTTGTTACTATCGTAGTTGTTTTTGCCTTAACAAATGCTTCTAAAGGTTGGAAAATACAAAGAAGTTGATATTTCTAATGCCTTTTAAATGGTGACCTTATCTCCAATGTCTACATGACTCAACCAGCTGGCTATGTAGACAATTCTAAACCTACTCATGTGTGCAAGCTCATCAAAGCCTTATATGGTCTTAAACAATACCCTCGGGCATAGTATGAAAACTTGAAAACTTTCTTGATCAATTAGAGATTTTAGTCTTCTTTTCCGATCACTCCTTGTTCTTTCTAAGGAGTTCAAAAGGTCTTCTATTGGTTCTTGTTTATGTTGATGATATATTAATAATCGTGAAGATTCCTCTCGAATTACTCACTCATTGGTGATCTTGACAAAGAAATTTTCATTACATTTGCTAGGAGAAGTGAATTATTTTTTTAGGAATTGAAGCTCATAAGTTGACTACTAGGGGTTATCTTCTTAATCAAACCAAGTACATCAATGATCTTCTCAAGAAAGTTTCTATGGTTGATCGCAAGCCTTTCCCATTCCATATTGTTCCAATCTTAAGCTCGAGTCTCATGACATTACATTGTTTGATGCACCTACTTTTATAGAAGCACAATGGGTGCCTGCAATACCTTACTCTCACTCGGCCTGATATTTCTTTATCGCTTAATAAACTCAATCCGTTCATGCACTCTCCCACTCAACATCACCGACAAGCATGTAAGAGAGTCCTTTGTTATTTGAAAGGCACATAAAATCTTGGATTGTTGTTCAAACCTCGCTACAAATTTATTTTTGGAAGGGTACACCGATGCTTTGATTGGGCTAGTCTACAAGTGGTTTTTGTATTTTTTTATCCTAACAATTATTGTTTGGAGTTCTAAAAAGCAATCCGTGGTAGCTCGTAGTTCTACTAAATCAATATTGCAGCCTTGCCACAACAACTATGGATTTAGTGTGGATCCGTTCTTTGTTCTCGAATTGGGCATTTCTATCCCTCGGCACTCTATTTTGTGGTGTGACAACTTGAGTGTTATATCTCTTACTTCCAATCTTGTGTTTCATGCCAAGGCAAATCATATTGAAATTAATATTTACTTTGTTCGTGAAAAAGTTCAACAAAAGGAATTGGATGTTCGTTCTACGTCAGATGATCAAATAGCTGACTCATTTACTAAGCTATTGCCTGTCACTAGATTCCAACAGCTGTGTTGTAAGCTCAATCTTGCTCAGCCGAGTTTGGTTTCAGGGGAGTTTTGAATATACTGTAGCAAATTCTGTTAATATTTAGTTAGGTTAACACTTTCTGTTAGTTCTCTGTTAAGTTTGTTAGCTTTCTGTTAATATGGTTAGTAACCATCTCTAGCATCTTATCTGTTGTATCGGTTGTATATAAACACATCACATGTACCTGATTCATCATAACGGAAAATGCACAATTCTCTTCTCCTAAATCTGAGTTCTAACACTTCCAAAACATCTTCGTAAGACAAACACCTACTAACAAGTCGCAACACAATCTTCACACTCATATATGATGAGTAACGTAAATTGGGAATTACATACAGATATCTCCTAACTTAGAGAAGCCAAATATAAGTTTGATGGGTAAAATTATACCTGATCATTATTATTTTAAGAAAACATGAAAAGTGTTAGGGATAGTGCCCTTAAAGCAATTGTGAATTATTTTTGATTATTAATAAAGGTGATATTTATTTTCGAACTCTTTTTACATATTGTATGTATTTTATTGAACATCATGAAAATCCCTGGTTTATTTATGTAACCATAATCTTAGTATATAAGAGTTATATACAAGATGATTAAGATTATGGATAATAAACTAAAATATAGTCCGTGATGAAATTAATTAAAGTATGAGATCTTTAATTAAAACATCATTAATGCGCCCGAACATTTTAAATGTGACTGTCTTATCCGGACTGGCGATATGGAGACATCATAGTGAGGGCATTTATATATGATTTGATCATATAGAACTTGGACCGATTTAATTTGAATTTTTCATACAAATTCCGTTGTAGAAATGAAAATTGAATTAAATCACTAGATGATCATATATGGATAAATCTTAATCCTGAGTGATTATAGACTCTGTTTATTTCTATGTGATTCTTAATTTGCTCGTTTAAGTTTGTCCTACGACATTCCCAACATCTCGCATTTTAGATTCACATTTGAATTAAACAAATTTGAAATATAAATTCACGATATGGAATCCATTCCTTCTGCGGGAAGTAGAAAGACGATTCCCTCATTTGTTAATTCTCGAACTCGAATGGTTTGAGATCTCTAATTTATAATCCGATTATAAATTAACCATTCACTAGTGAATTAATGGTAAATGAGGATAAGATGTAATTGAAGGGGTTTAACGGATACTACCTAGCTTCAATTACGAATTGTCTATGGAGGATTAATCTATATGTAATGATTATATCAAAGGATTTGCTCAATTCGTAGAGTAAGATATTCTATAATTATAAGAGTGCAATTCCGAATTTATAGTGGAGTAATATTGGAATTAATAAGTCGAATATATTAATTAAAGAGTTAATTAATTATTCGATTTATTGGAGCTTATAATTATAGTCAGGTGGTCCCTGGTTCGCCTTCCTAGAGTAAACGGGTTAGAAATAATATTTTTTGTTCCTAAGGGTTTTTGGAAAAGAGTTTTCCAAAATATTTGGGCTACTATATTAATATTAGTTAATTAAGGAATATCTTATATTCTACGCTTTTGATCAGATCGGGAATTAAATAAATATAAGATATTTATAATATTAATATAATTATTAAATTGATAATTATATTGGATAATTATCAATTAGAGTTTGAATCTATCTAGAATTATTAATTCTAGAATAGATAGAAACCAAGTTGGAGTGGGAAACTAATCAACAAGGCCTATAAAAGGGGACCACATCCTAACAATTAAAAACAATTTTTCGTCCCTACGCATCACGAATTACAGCCGCTTATTTGCAATTGGAAAAGTTTAATCTTTTGTTTAAATTGTTGGGTCATTCTCATAAAAAAAAAAAAAGTGCTTTGATAATTTTCAATTGGTTGTTGTAGTTTGGCAAATTGTGCATATTTCCGCCAACTCAATTAAGAAGGATTCTTTGCCAATTCAATTGAAACAGATTTCGCAGCTAATTTCTTTTTAACTCGCGATGTTTTTGTGGTCGCGGTTTATTTGGTTTTAAGCCTAGTTCAATTCTCCTCCAATCCATTAGCCAATCCTACGATCTCATGAGTTGAGTACATCGTAGGAAAATAAAAGTTAGGAACTTAGAATTATTATTTGGGTGCCCACACACCGCCGTTGATAGGGAGGATCGAATTGGAAGACCGCGGTGTCTACGAGCCGGGGATTCAAGGATTGACGGAGAAAAAAAACGAAGAACAAGAAAATCGTCGAAAGAGGTAAATTTTATTTTCTTCCTTTAGTTTGAATAAATTTAATAAGCATGATCTTGTGTTCTTATATCTCAAACTCGATTTTTGAAATCCCACGCTTCCGCCTTCCGTTCTATTTGATTGAAAAGTCGGATCTTGTTTGGCCCGGATTAGATCCGGGACCGACACTTCCAACAAATGGTATCGAGCCATTTGGTTTTTGATATAAGTACTAGATCTACTTTATTAAATTTATTTTGGAGTGGATTTAGGATTTGATCTTGCATGTTTTGATATATGGATGCATGTGCGTTTTTGAATTTAAGGCATCGATTCAAATCGTCATATTTATTATTTCGCGGATTAATATTTATGTGATGTATATGTGATATATATTATATGCATATTGATATGTCATTCATGGAACCCACTCCCAAGCATGTCATGAATCATGATAATTGAATTGTTTAATTGTTATGATAGATCTATTAGATGGATTGACATTGATATAAAAGTGTTTTATATGGTTTTTAAAATTGATATAAAAGTGTTTTATATAATTTTTAAATTTTTGTATAAAAGTGTTTTATATAATTTTTTAAATTTTGTATAAAAGTGTTTATATGATTTTAAAAATTAGGATAATTGTTTGGAATTAATTTTGTGAAAATTGGATCCGGTTTTTATGAAAAATCTCCGAATTACATGTTTTAAAAACAAAAATTATTCGGATTCGCGTTCGGGCAGTCCGGGCAGGTGCCGGGCAGCCCTGGACAGTCCGGGCAGGTCCCGGGCAGCTCGGGCAGGTCCCAGGCAGGGCTCGGGCAGGTCCCGTTTTCAGTAGGCGCGTCGTTTCCTTTGTTATTTCATGAAATTTTTCCGTTTTATCCCTATTTCCTTAATTATTTTGATAATTTAAGGGTTTTTTCAAGTTGATTAAAATTATGATTTAATTTCTAAAAGTTAGATTTTTAAATTAGAGAATTTTAATCAAATAGACCAATAATATTGGACTTGACTTATTAAAACATAAGATGTTTTTATAACTTAAATGTTTAGAAAGCATTTATTATAAAATAATGAGTGGGAGAAGGATTCATGACAATAAATCCTATAGCCTCCATTATTGATCAAAGCACCGTGAGATTTAAGTGACGCCTCGCGACGCTCGATTCGTCCCCCTACGAATGATTTTCACTTAAATCAATAATCAAGGCTTAATCTCCGAAATGATAGGAATTTAAATTTTAACTCTTAATTTTCCTACCCTACGGCGCGATTTCGAGTTAATTTTTAAAGTCCGAAATAATGGGTAACACTCATATGGATACAATCAAATAGTTTGGATGTATCTAGGCTAAATTAAAAGGTGATTAATTAATAAATGAAGATATGAGATGTCTTAATTATTTATTTTATTAATTTGAGATGGTCTCGATTTAATCGTCATTTGATTTGACCTACCCTACGGCGGCTTTTCAAATGTGAGATTAAATTACCTTGGAATTGGTAGGATAAACTTTATTGCTTTCATGCATCATGTTTATGATTCCTAAATTGAATGATCTATGATGTTCGTTCGCTTATTTATGTCGCTTTATTTAATTTTCAAAGAATGATGTCTTGTCATATGCTTGCATTGTTGAATGATTCATTAATCGAGAAAATTGTAACAAGTGGAATATTAACATGAATATTGCACTCGTATGTGAAAATCTCAAAGGCAAGAAGCAAGGTTCTTCTAAAGCAAAGGGAAATTGTTTCCATTGCGGTGAAGAGGACATTGGAAGAGAGACGCCCCAAGTTTCTCAAAGTAAAGGAAAACAAGAAACGTAGATTTGATTTACTTGTTCTTGAAAGTTGTTTGGTAGCTAAAGATTCTTCTACTTGGGTAGTTGACTCGGAGCTACTAATCATGTTTGTTCTTCCTTACAAATGCTTAGCTCTTACGATGGGTCTTTCACAATGCGAGTTGGCCATGGTGCAATGGTTTTGGCAAAAGCAATGGGAGTAATTAAGCTTAATATTAGAGATAAAATATTGTTTTTAAACGATGTTTATTATATTCCTGGTTTCGTAGAAATTTGATTTATGTTTCAAAATTGCATGAACATTTATTTTCACAATCTTTTAATGATAATTCGATTATTATTTCTAAAAATGGGCGTGATATTTGTACTCGCAATATTGGAAAATGGACTCTATTTAATTAAGCCTAATGAACAACCACCGCTAAATGCCGAAATGTTTAAAGTAGAACATCCTAAACCAAAAAGGCAAAAGGTTTCGCAAGATGATGAAACATATCTTTGGCATCTAAGGTTAGGGTATATTTCACTAGAAAGGATAAATAAGTTTGCAAAGGATGGTCCTTTAAGAGAGCTAAAAGTTGGCACTCTTCCTGTTTGTGAATCCTGTCTAGAAGGAAAATGACTAAGAGACCTTTCTCTCAAAAAAACCTCTAGAGCTTGTGCATAGTGATGTTTGTGGTCCCATGACCACACAAGCTAGAGGTGGCTTTGAGTACTTCGTCACTTTTATTGATGATTACTCAAGGTATGTATATGTTTCTTTCATGCATATAAAATCCGAGACTTTTGAAAAGTTTAACGAATTTCATGCGGAAGTCGGAAAGCACTAGGCAAATCTTTGAAGTGCCTTCGATCCGATCAAGGGCGAGTATGTCGATCTCGAGTTCAAAGATTATTTGCTAGAGCATGGTATTTTGTACCAACTCACAGAACCGCACCTCTCAAAGAAAATGGTGTTCTTTGAAAGGAGAAACCAAATGTTGCTTGATATGGTTAGGTAGATAATGAACTACACCGCCGATTCATTTTGGGGGTATACATTGCAAACGATGGTTTACATTTTGAATGTAGTTCCGCCTAAGTCAATCCAAAAGACACCACTAGAGTTGTGGAATAGGAGTAAAGTTAGTTTACGCCACTTCCGCATATGAGGGTGCCCAACACTTGTGCTGAAAGGAAAGACTGGAAAGTTGCATCCACGTTCAGAAGTGTATCTGTTCATTGGATATCCCAAAGGAACGAGAGAAATTTTTTTTATGATCCGCAAGAAAAGAAAGTAATAGTTTTGACTAATGCTTTCTTTCTTGAGAACGATTATATAGAAAACTTCCAACCTCGAAGTAAAGTTGTACTCAAGAAGTTACTTTCGATGAGATCGGACCACAACCAACAAGAGTTGTTGGGGAAATCGCTAGAAATACCACTATACCGATCGAAATGTCATGACACCTCGACGCAGGTGGGAGGGTGATTAGACCACCAATCCGCTTATCGCAAATCGAAGAGGCAAAAGTTGCGCTTTGATGGGTAAAACGATGATCCATTGTCTTTCGACAAGTGATGGAGGATTCTGATATAGCGAGGTGGCTTGAAGCTATGAACCAAGAAATGGATTTGAACCATAGGGTTTTGTAGCCGAAGGTCAAGAGCAGAGAGTCCGCAAATTGCTTAGATCCATTTATGGGTTTAAAGCAAGCACCGAAGTCATGGAACCATAGATTTGATGAGATGATCAAGTCTTGGTTTTGACCAAAGTGTTGATGAGCCTTGTGTATACAAGCAGATCAATGATGGTAAAGTGACAATTTTAATGATTTACGTAGATGACATTCTACTAATTGAGAATGAAGTAGAGATGTTAGTCATGGTTGAAGGTTGGTTTGGCAAGCAATTCCAAATGAAAGATTTGGATAAGCGAATTACGTTCTTGGATTTTGAATGGTTCAAAATCACAAGAAAAAATTATTGGCATTGTCTCAAGCTTCTTATATCGATAAGATGCAGCATTATAGTATGCAAGATTCCAAGAAGGGTTACCTACCAACTTGAAATGGAGTCGTTTCTTTCGAAAGAGGAGTGTTTAAAGACACCTCGGGGGAAAAGAACATGAGACACATTCCTATGCCTCTACAAGTATACAATATTGTGTACTAGGCTTGGTATTTGATACGTGATAGGATAGCCAACCGCTTCAATCTAATCCGTAAATATTTTATTAGATAATAGTCAAGAACCTTCTCAAATATGTTTGAGATCAAGATGTTTATTTATTTAGGTGGTTGACCTTAAAATAGACGATTGACCGATTCTCGACTTCTAGTCGGACAAGGATACTCGAAAGTCGATATCCGGGTCGTGTACATTCTTGTTGATCTTGTCAATAAGACCCCGCTTGAAAAGTGTTTTTAATGGCAAAAGAACATAGGATCGGGAGACATGTCCCATATGCTTCAGGGTAAGTGGGAGATTGTTAGAGATAGTGCCCTTAAAGCAATTGTGAATTGTTTTTGATTATTAATAAAAGTGATATTTATTTTCGAACTCTTTTACATATTGTATGTATTTTATTGAACATCATGAAAATCTCTCGGTTTATTTATGTAACCATAATCTTAGTATATAAGAGTTATATACAAGAGGATTAAGATTATGGATAATAAACTAAAATATAGTCCGTGATAAAATTAATTAAAGTATGGGATCTTTAATTAAAAACTCATTAATGCGGCCCACAACATTTTAAATGTGACTGTTTATTCGGACCGTCGATGTGGAGACATCTTAGTGAGAACATTTATATATGATTTGATCATATAGGACTTGGACCGATTTAATTTGAATTTTTCATATAAATTCCGTTGTAGAAATGAAAAATCGAATTAAATCACTAGATGATCATATATGGATAAATCTTAATCCTGAGTGATTATAGACTCATGTTTATTTCTATGTGATTCTTAATTTGCTCGTTTAAGTTTGTCCTACGACATTCCCAACACCTGCATTTTAGATTCACATTTGAATTAAATAGCTGGGAATATAAATTCACAGATATGAAATCCATTCCTCCTTGCGGGAAGTAGAAAGACGATCCCCTCATTTGTTAATTTTGGAACTGAATGGTTTGAGATCTCTAATTTATAATCCGATTATAAATTAACCATTCACTAGTGAATTAATGGTAAATGAGGATAAGATGTAATTGAAGGGGTTTAACGGATACTACCTAGCTTCAATTACGAATTGTCTATGGAGGATTAATCTATATGTAATGATTATATCAGTGGACTGCTCAATTCGTAGAGTAAGATATTCTATAATTATAAGAGTGCAATTCCGAATTTATAGTGGAGTAATATCGGAATTAATAAGTCGAATATATTAATGAAAGAGTTAATTAATTATTCGATTTATTGGAGCTTATAATTATAGGTCCATGGTCCCCTGCTCGCCTTCCTAGAGTAAAAGTGTTAGAAATAATATTTTTTGTTCCTAAGGGTTTTTGGAAAAGAGTTTTCCAAAATATTTGGGCTAATATATTAATATTAGTTAATTTCGAATATCTTATATTCTACGCTTTGATCTTTCGGGAATTAAATAAATATAAGATATTTATAATATTAATATAATTATTAAATTGATAATTATATTGGATAATTATCAATTAGAGTTTGAATCTATCTAGAATTATTAATTCTAGAATAGATAGAAACCAAGTTGGAGTGGGAAACTAATTGAACAAGGCCTATAAAAGGGGACCACATTCTAAAATTTAAAACAATTTTTCGTCCCTACACATCACGAATTACAGCCGCTTATTTGCAATTGGAAAAGTTTAATCTTTTGTTTAAATTGTTGGGTCATTCTCATCAAAAAAGTGCTTTGATAATTTTCAATTGGTTGTTGTAGTTTGGCAAATTGTGCATATTTCCGCCAACTCAATTAAGAAGGATTCTTTGCCAATTCAATTGAAACAGCAGTTTCTCGCGGCTAATTTCTTTTTAACTCGGTCTTTTTTTTGTGGTCGCGGTTTATTTGGTTTTAAGCCTAGTTCAATTCCTCCAATCCATTAAGCCAATCCTACGATCTCATGAGTTGAGTACATCGTAGGAAAATAAAAAAGTTAGGAACTTAGAATTATTATTTGGGTGCCCACACACCGCCGTTGATAGGGAGGATCGAATCGAAAACCGCGGTGTCTACGAGCCGGGGATTCGAAGGATTGATGGAGAAAAAACGAAGAACAAGAAAATCGTCGAAAGAGATAAATTTTATTTTCTTCCTTTAGTTTGAATAAATTTAATAAACATGATCTTGTGTTCTTATATCTCAAACTCGATTTTTGAAATCCCACGCTCCGTTTCCGTTTAATTTGATTGAAAAGTCGGATCTTATTTGGCCCGATTAGATCTGGGAGCCAAATAATTTCCAACAAAAATAAGTTTCCACGACCCAAAATTAGTCAAGTGCACCCACTCAAATCCATGGTCAATCTTCTTTGACAAAATCACAATTGACTCAATCATGCATATCATTAATTGTCCTACATATACTTTTCCAATCATTAATCTTTTAAGTTTATCGATTTGGATGCTGCATTTTTGGCGCACTACGAATAAAATTCACTTTAGTGGAGCAATTTAATTTATAGTACTTAGTTTACGTGTACTCTTAAACTTCTAAATATTTTTGGAAAGGCAATGATGATGAGATGATGGCATCTTCATAATTAAATTAAATTATCAAAGAAAGTGCTAAGGTAGAAAATAAAATATTAAAGATACATAAACTTATGTCACTAACGTGATCTCATATGTAAAAACGCGTGGGAATTAATGTGGATGTTCATTTATGGTAATCCCACTTAGGTAAAGTAGATCCACGGGCAACCAATATTGATGGGATAAAGAATATCCTATGCATGACTGCTCAAAGAATAAGACAAAAACTCATGTTAGATGGTTTAACCGGCAAAAAAAATAGTTAAATTGGAGATATTTCTAATTTATTAGCAATCTCTCTAAAAACTAATTAGTGCATAGTTCGCTTGAAAAATATATTAGTTTTTATATTATTGACGGTTATATTATAATATAGAGAAAATGTATATTTTTAACCATTTGGGTTTAAGAAAACACTTTCTTGACCAACTTTTATAAAAACAACTATTCTACCCACTTTTACATGGAAAAGTCAAAATTGCCCTCAACTCTCTCTCTTTTTGTTTAAAGTAAAACAAACTTCCTCCATCACTTTTTTTCAAATTTTCTTCCTTCCACAAATTGAAGACGATTGAAGACTTGTTTTTTTGATTTTTGAAGCTACAAGAAACGATTGAAGACACATTTTGAACCAAGGCAATATATTACTTTCTGCAAATATTTATGTATAAAGATAGAAAATTCGCTTGATTTTCGTAACTAGAAAAAAATTCAGAACTGGAAAGTTTAACGTGGCACTATCGGGCTCTCAACATGGTACTATCGTGCCATGTTGATCTTTAATCGAAATACGATCGCACTAAAAACACCAGGGTACTATCGCGTGCCCTACAAGATGCGAGGCACTATCGCACTTAGTACTTCCAGATACGATCGCACTGAAATACCTGGTACTATCGTGCCATGATGTATGGTACTATCGTGCCATGATGTATGGTACTATCGTGCCCTACTTTATGTAGGGCACTATCGTACCCTAGTTCCAGGGCACGATCGTACCCAGTCCGCCAAATTTTTTTTTCAGTGTGCATTCGGTTGATAGGGCTGCACATATGGACGGCTCGATAGTATCCCTTTGAGCGAGGTGCGATAGGGTCGCACATATGGACGGCCGATTGTACCCCCCGGGGGGTGCGATAGTGGTCGCACATATGGATGGGCCCGATAGTACCCCCTTCAAGGGGGGTGCGATAGATCAAGCACATATGGACGGCCCGATAATACCCCCTTCAAGGGGTACTATCGGGCCGTACTTTTTAGGGCCCGATCGTCACGTAAGTATCCACCCCATTAGTAAGGGTAGTTAGGTCATTGTGGGTAGAAAAGTTGTTTTTTATAAAATTGGGTAGAAAAGTAGTTCCACTATCCATAGTGGCTAGAAAAAAATTCTCCTTATAATATAACGAGAGCTAAAAAGTATTAGATTTTCATCCGAAAAATATTATTATGTAATTCACTTGAAACTATTTAATAACCCTCAAAAAGTGTAGCTTTTTTCACAAAAGTAATAGTAGTCCACATGAAACATATTAGTAGTTCTCCGAAAAACATTAGTTATTCCATGAAAGGTTTTAGTAATTCCCTGAAAAAGTAATAGTTTTTTCCTAATACAATGTATTAAAGCGAGTCCTATGAAAAGTAAGATTATTCCGCTAAGTCACCGGTCGCTAGGTGATGGGTCCGCGAGTTGGATAGATCCATTAGGTCGGATCCGTATCGCCGCTAGGTAAAAACTCATATAGGGATCATCTTACGGGTCTCGGTCGTAAGACGGATCCTCGACCGCGGACTGTCCCCGGATCCTGACTGACAGTCCGCGGGGTCAACGCCACCCGCCGGATTTTTTTCTTTCTATTTTTCTCGTGTTTCTTCCCCTGTTAAAAGTAACAGTTTTAGAAAACAATATCGGTTATTTTAGATAAAGTATCATATTTTTTAATATAGCCACAAATTATGATTACATTACATTGAAATAAAAATAAATATATTAGAGTTAAAATAACACCTTTATGATTAAAAGTATATACTTTTTGAGACAAAATATCATATTTCAAGAGTAAAAATATATGTTTTATAAATAAAGTATTATATTTTTTAATAAAAATATATGTTTTATAAATAAAGTATTACATTTTTTAATAATAAATACAAAGAAAGATGATTAATAAATATGATAGAGTTAAAGTAATACTTTTATAAGTAAAAGTATTTGTTTTTTGAGATAAAGTAACATATTTTTAATATAGTCACAAATTATGAATATATTACAATATATATATATATATATATATATATATATATATATATATATAACAGAGTTTCTGTTTTTCTTCCTCGATTAAAGTAAATGATTTTATGAGAAAAAGTATCGGTTATTTTAGATAAAGTATTATATTTTTAATATAGCCACATATTATGATTACATTACATTGAAGGACAAATAAATATATCGAGTTAAAGTAACGCTTTATGAGTAAAAATATATATTTTTTGAGACAAAATATTATATTTTAAGAGTAAAAATATCAGTTTTTAAATAAAGTATTACATTTTTTAATAATAAATACAAAGAAAGATGAATAATAAATATAATAGAGTAAAAGTAATACTTTTATAAGTAAAAGTATTTATTTTTTAGATAAAGTGACATGTTTTTTGATATAGTCACAAATTATGAATATAGTACAATAAATATATATATATATATATATATATATAATGATTAAAGTAACACTTTTATACGTTAAAGTATCTATTTTTTGAGATAAAATATCATGTTGTTTAATATAGTCATAAATTAGAAATGAAGGAAAGAAGGAAAAATAAAAAATAAATATGATACGATTAAAGTAACACTTTTATAAGTAAAAGTATTCGTTTGTTGAGATAAATTATCGATTTCTTAATACGGTCACAAATTAGGAACAAAAAAAGAGGAAAAATAAAAAATAAATATAATGTAGTTAAAGTAACACTTTTATATGTATCCATTTATTGAGATAATGTATCATATTTTTTAATAGACTTGGGTTCGATTCTTAGCCTTTACATTTATAGGCATTTTTAATTTTTTTAATTACCATGCATATTTATAAATGTGTTTATATACATTTTTATATTGTAATTGCACAATAAGCATTAGTGGTGTAGTTGTAGAACACTATTTTATGTCTCCATAGGCTCATGGGTTCGATCCCCTGCGTGCGCTGTAGCGGATTTTTTTTTTTTTTTTTAATAATAGGTGGGGTGGGCGGCCGGGGCATGTGGGTCAAGGCGGGTCGCGGGTAGGATCCGTAAGACGTCTCCTACAAAAGACCTACTCTTCTTAATATGTATAAGTTGGATGTAGATTGAATTGTATAAAAACAAAGTACTTTATTATTTTCGATATTTGATTAATTAATTATATATGTTGGATAAGGTTTATTGGATCAAATAAATTAACGGAAATCTTCAAACAATTGCCACTGAAAATTTTGAATTTTGGAAGCATATATATGCGAAAATCTTTAAGCTAGATGTATGCACATCAATGAAAAAAATGTTATAATTGAAGATCAACCATATATCTTCATATATATAAAGTTCTCTAGTAGAGAATTTG
This sequence comes from Rehmannia glutinosa, assembly GCA_016081115.2. NCBI lineage: Eukaryota > Viridiplantae > Streptophyta > Magnoliopsida > Lamiales > Orobanchaceae > Rehmannia > Rehmannia glutinosa. The sequence continues at coordinate 31,424 of JABTTQ020003149.1, read as the reverse complement.
ATGTAGAATTCCTGATGGATAGATGCGCCTCAATCCACTAATACATGTGCGCACTTTGGATATGAACACTAATTAACATGATCGCCAGTAATTATTCTATTGATAAATCTATAGCACATATTTCCCTTCAATTTTTCATTTACTAATTCTTAGCAGTTTTTTTTTTTTTTTATCTTTGTATTAATTATGTATGTAGGAAGCGTAAATAATTGGAATATATAAGAGACAAAAAATGATGTGACATTTCCACTTTGAATTTTGTTTTTATATGTTGTATATTATAAGCTATTTTTGTTAGGGTAAAACTATTATCATGTGTATATACATGCAAAATTAATCTAATTTTTACATTGGTTTTATGCCTGATGTAGAAAAACCATATTTTCTACTACACCGAATCTACCTCAGCTGGATGATCGATGTAGAATGGCTCCTACAACCGATATAAAAATGGTATTTGGTAATATTATTCCTAAAATTCCCGCAGCCTCGATTAGCCCCAGCGTTAAGTTCCCCTTGTCTGCTGTCTATATTTGTTTTTGCTATTAGCCTCGCTTTAACACCCCGCCCATTCCCATCTAAGTCCTAACATCGCCTATGCATTAGGCCCTATTATATTACTTCCTCCTATAGCGCCTATCACTTTTTCAATTTTTTGGTAGTAGATTCATGATTAATGTGTGATTGATGGACTTTGCTATACTATTTAATCTCCATTAATTTGAAATTTGTTAGGGTTTTTAATTGTTGTAACACTATATTTATGGTGTTACTTAATTATATCAACAATTGTACATGGATCCCGATCGACCCCACATTGGATCCACAAGCAATTGTGGATTGGTGATTAAAGTTGGGTCAAACCTCCACTCATGAAAATAGTTTTTTGTGGTGGAGTTAGGGCCTGGCTTGAGGGCCTATCATTGGTGCTTTCGTTGAGGAGCCAGGCGGCTGATGAAAGGGCTACATGGTACTTGATAAGGTCCGAGTGAAGCCGCCAAGGGAAAAAGGGCTACCCAGGTGCCGCGAAGAGTCCGAAGTGAGAGGCGTCGCGACGTCCGGTTTGTCAAGGGGATGAAGAATGATACGATCCCACATCGAATCCACAAGCAATTGTAGATTGATCTTAAAGTTGGGATCAAACCTCCACTCATGGCTAGCTTTTGTGGTGGAGTTTGGCGTAGCGCTTGAGATCCTATCGGATCCATAACTCAATTGAGATTTGAGATAAATATATCTCCTCCACTACCAGCAAAAAAAGAAGTCCAAACTTGTAACTAAGCACTACTATTGTATGTATGTTGACTTATTACTCCAAATTCAATATGCTTACCCATATTTTATTGGCAATTTTTTTTTTTGAGTGGACATATTTTATTGGCATTACACGTGCGTCAATTGTTTGATTGAAAAAGTAATTACCTAAGTCATTATTGATCTATCCATAAACTTAATCCACATGCCCCCAACTATAAATTTGGCTGAAGCTAAAGCCCTTGAAGCATAATATAATTCCTTTTACTTCATTATTATTGAGAACATATATATATATATATATATATATATATACTATTCTTTTTTCGGGTTTAATTTTCTGAGTTGTATCATGGCTCTACTAGGCCTAGTCATTGCAATAATCCTAAGCATTTCATGCAAAGAAATGAGTCTAGTTCTTGGTGATATAGGAACTGCTACTTCCTATGATCCTCCATACACACGTGCGTATATATAATGCATAAAATTAAGTCTTTTATTTCAGCTATTCTATTATTATCAAGGATGCAGATATTGTTAGGCACTAGTTGGTTGATAGTTCGACTCCTAGCGCCTAGGGCGCTAGAACCAATAATATATTTTTTATTTAAATCTATTTGGCCGACTTTGGGCAGCGTGCTAGGCCCAAATTTTGGTCGAGGCGATTTTCTCACCGATTTGAATAAAATCGCTTTAGCCTAGAGGCGCTTAGTGCCTACATAGATTTTTACAACAATAATTAATTAATTATTACAGAGAAGTACATGTAATTAGGCATGAGGTGCGTAGCCAGGGGGTAGACATAGTAATGGGCCGACCAAATTCCATTGGGCCACATTTCTTATGACCTTGCACATCAATTGTATTTTTATCAAGCCTTTCGGGCCATTTGGGTGCCCAAAGTAGGTCCGATCTTTTTCGTCTTGCCACTAGAAAAAGAAACCCAACCCAACCCCTATATGCGGTGGCGAGAGACAGACCCAATTTTGCCGCTCTACCAGTGGAGTGCTCCCATGGTCCCTAGCACAACCGATATTGGGATGCGTAGTCCTCGACGCGTCTTTGGCTACGCCCTGTCAAGCATATCAATTTAATTCCTTAATAATTTCCTATACATCAAACTTTTTCAATGTTGTGACACTTTATGGTCAATTTCAAGAAATTTTTAGTTTTTTTTTAACATGTGTTACTAAATTATGTGCAGCTACTAAGTGCAATGGCAATAGGCAAGACCAATTCCCATCAGGATACCTTTTTGTTCAGGTGAGTGAGGGACTATGGGATAACGGTGCCGCCTGCGGCCGACGCTATAGATTGAGGTGTTTGAGTGGCAGCAATAAGCCCTGCAAACAGGGTACGGTGGATGTAAGAGTAGTCGATTTTTGCTCGAGAAGGCCATGCCCGTCGACTATTGTCATGTCGAACGATGCATTTGCTGCTGTTTCGCTCCTCCGATGCTAAAATCAACATCGAATTTGTCCAGTATGTTGTTGCCATTGTTGATTTTTAAACTCATTTTATTTTCATCTGTCACATATGTTTTTTTTTAAAGACTTTCTTCCTAAAGATTTATTTTTGTGTGTGTTGTTTTTGCAGAATTTGACATGAGAATATGGGCAATTTGTGTTTGTTATGAGACAGCATTATTTTGGTTCAGCTAGCAGAGTTTGGCTTCTTACAGGATGTGTAGTAGCATTCATTTTGATAGAGAGAATCATGTTTGATGGATATAAGATATTAAATTCAGGGCAACTTGTTGTTTTGCTGTTCTTAATTGATTCAAATATTTTACTCTCGCTCTCTCTGGCACGCGCGCACACGAAACAGGGTAGTTTATCCTGAAGGAGACCTTAAAGGGAAAAAAAGGGATAATTACAAAAATAGCCCCAAGATTTTGGCTAATTACAAAAAAATCCGGAGATGTTTCAAAATTACAAAAAGTCTCTCGGGTTTGATTATGCTTAAATTTAAGGAGGAATCGTAATATTTCTTCAAATATCGGGAGGGTTTTTTGAAATACTTTTTGCTTATCAAACCTTTTGTAATTTTCAAAAATTTGTGTGCTTATTTGTAATTATCCCAAACCTCTGGGCTTTTTATGTAATTATCCCAGAAAAGGAAAACATGCAAAATAACAATTGGACTTATTAAAAAAAAGATTTAATTACTTAAAAAAGAACCGAGATTCAATTGATGACTTGCACATATGCAACACAGTGAATGACTTTTGAGTTAGCAGATGACTAAACAGATGATAAACTGGAAATTGGATAATTATTCTGGCAATAAAACTTCACAAATAATCAATCATTGTAAAATCATAACTTACAGAGGTTAACTAAAATTAGTACACCATTTTGTCTGCCTGATTTTTCTTTGCCATATCATGCCATGTGAGGGACAAGGATAAAAACATCCACTGCTAAAAAGTGTAACAGATTTTTCGTTTAATTGGAAATAAATATCATTGAAACAACTCGAAAAAATATCGAAAAGAAAAGACATGAGTAGAAGGACAATTGGTCGATCCAGGGACCACGAAATTTCGTGCCCTTGTGATTGCCATGAACCCTTGTATTACAATTATTGGATGGAACAAATATTAGTGCTCAATCACTCTAATACACTTTTAAACTTTGTTTGTTTATGATCGACCAAAATAACCTATGACAAATTGGTTGTATGCTGTTCTAAAGTTGGCTACCACGATGTTAAAAAAATAAAAAATAAAAAAACTTATGTTGAGATTACTGTATGCTAATAGACCGCTCCACTCAAAACCACCCGATTTTCTTTCAAAATTACAAATATTTTATTGATATTTATTTCTCTTTTACAAATTGTACACTCATGAGAAATGTATTTAATTTGTTCGATAAATATAAATTTCAAACGGGTATTTCTTTTTTTGAGCTAAATTTCAAACGGGTATTTGTAACACTTTAAAGTTGTATTTATAATTTTGAAAGATTATTGAAGCTTTCTGTAATTAGGCTAGCTAAACCTCAATGAAGTTTTTGTAATTATCCTAAGTTAAATTATGTCATGGGACAAAAAAATCATGCATCATATACTCTAATCCTATAATCTTGGGAAAATAAATTCTTTGGTCTTATAACTTGGATTGTTTTTCGATTTAGTCCTCTAATTAAGTAGTTACCTTTGATTTTTTATCCATTATCTTTTAAAAGTTTGGATATTTAGTCACATTTATGTAATTTATTGAAAATTGTTGGTTATTATCGGTCGGTGTAAACATGTCAAACAAATTAGGATTTTGATGATATGACGCAAAAATGCCACCAAAACATTGTTGGAAATCAATGGTTACATAAGCGGGAAAACATTCAAGATGTTTTACAAAACAAAAACATAAAATACAAGAAAAGTAAAACCTAACTATTTCAAGTCTTGAACGGATTACAAATCCTGAAGCATGAATCACGGTGAACTTTACAAGTCGAGTCGAGGAAGACCTCTTTCTCAAGACAAATACGTCACTGGCTAGTGCTCACGGTGCGACGTAATGTCCCCCGAAGATAAAACGGTTTTTACCACTTTTTCTCGACAAGATCACCACGACCAAAAAGCACCTTTCGAACTTGAAGGAGTGAGAAACTAGTTCTTGTCGACACCTAATGCGAAAGGAAGTGTTCTTGAAAATGTTCTTCGAAAAGTTACAACACTTTTACCGACACTTGAAGAATATGCGGAGATATGCGATATTTACGTATATCGACTTCATCTCTTCCTTCTAACCCCTCAATGCAAAGAAACACCTAGACTTACATAAGCCATCATTTTTCCAACTCTTGTAGGGAATTAAAGATAAAGAGAGTGGGCATTAAACCATATATAACTCCCATGAGTTACAAACCTCTTTTTATAACCACTACTTGAGGAGTTACAAACTCCAAAAGACAAATGAACCGGACACCTCCAATGCAGATTCATCGAGCCCAACAAATTACTTGAATCGGGCGCCCCCATTTTCAAGTGACAAAAATAATCGAACCTAACCCAAACCCAAAGATTCGGGCGGTCGAAGCCCATTGTGATCATACACTTGTGTTATAGTATATCCAACCAATAACTCCTTCTAGTATTTATAGTAGGATAAACTATGCCATTTACATAATGTTCATTCGTGTGGCCAACTTTGTGTATTAATTTCTCACTCACCTAAATTTGATTTTGAGAAATAAAAAATATTACGAATATCTACTCGAAACGCAGATTAATAATTCACAACTTAATTCCTCCAATTAAATTCTTAGACCATCTCCAATCCAACTCTAAAACCTACACCAAAATACCAAATATCTAAAAAACACCCTCCAACCCAACTCTAAACATCACACCAAATTTGGTGTAATGAATAGTGTTACACCAAATTTGGTGTAACACTATCCTTTACACCAAATTTGGTGTAATACAAATATTCCCTCTTTGCCCTCCAATTTCTTCTACTTCAAACTTTTAATTCCTATTGTATCCTATATTTGATATATAATTCATTTGTAACATGGTTTTAGTTATTTAAATTTTGTATATAATTATTATTTTGGATGAACAATAGTTAATATTTACCAATAAATTATTATAAACTAAACTTAAAATTTTGATAAACTAAAATAATTAATAAACAAAATTATAATTTAATTAAAAAAGCATCAAAGTCTATCATAAAATACAAAACACTAACATTATAATTAAACTTGAAATTTAAAAATAAAATACCAAGCAAACTAAATTCCTAATAGTAGATAATTTATGAGTAGATGATAGTGCAATTTAGTATTTTTATTTATTGTGATATTAGTTGTAATATTAATTTTGCAATATAATTAACTAATGTAATATTAGTTAAATATAAATTTTTATTTAGTTACATTAATAATAATAAAATATAAGCAAAAGAAATAATTACATAAACAAATAAATTTGCTATTCCAAAATGAAAAGAAAATATTAAAATATTCATTTGGTGTAAGATTTAGTGTAGTGAGTTGGAGATGGGTTTTGCAAAATTACACCAAAACACCAAATTTGGTGTAATTTTCACACCAAACTTGATGTTATGGGTTGGAGATGCCCTTAGCCACCGAAAATTTGGTCAAAGTCGGGTTGATACTCACTTTATCAAAACCCAAATTTCCAACAAACATTAAATCGTCAAGTTTTATATGTTGATCTTTGGTAATGTAACGAGTCAAATTTTCGTCCAAATGATCAAAATTCCTATATTTCTTAAACATGTTAGCACCGTTTTTCATATTCAATAACATTGCACAATTTCGGATAAAATCTGACTAAATATCCAAATTTTTGAAAAATATTGAACCAAAATTTAACCGTACTGCTTAGACAATTAAATCTCCAAGTAACTGAAAAAAAAACTATTTTCTCCATTATCTTTTCAAGTATATGTTCGTCAATTTTTAAGGATGAAATGGAAATTTGAAGTGCACCATGTGAATACATACCCAGTGTGGGGTAGAATGTTGTGTCCTTCTTGTAGCACATTATCTTATAGTGCCACAACTGATGTAAAGTAAAAAATATTCTTTGGACCTAGCTAACATGCGACCAACAATGCTACACACTTCACATTTCTTGAATGAAATTGGCTAAAATCTATCTTCAACTAATTTTTGTATATAATTTCCTTTCATAGTTTCCACTATTCTTTCTAATGCGATTTTACAGCTACATGATGTCTACTCACCAACAGACAAATTGATCTTTCATGCCATGAAGTATCGGACTGAAAACGAAATAACATTGTAATATGCGCCAGTTTTAGCAGTGTAATTAGCTAAGTGGTCAAAAAGAATGTAATAACCCATACATCCAGTTTGGCACCTGACTAATCCTGGACTTGCCAGCACCAGGAGCTGAATTGTGGGATGTGCACGAGTGGCCAGAATTGAACTGGGTTTCAATTCGAACAGCCGAGAATCGAACCCACGTGGCTAGAAAGTCAGCGCGGATTACCAGCCACTCTTTACCACACGCTATTCCCGGGGGGGCCAACAATGTGACATTTGATCATCACCTTATAAACTCTTTTTTTCGGCACAACAAACAGTTGATAATGCATGAAAATGTGAATTTACTCTAAGCAACAGAAAGAATAAATATGAAATTGGCTCTTGTGGGACACCAAAATAATTAAGATAAGTACTGGCATCGAATATTTCCGCGGATTTTCAAAACAAAATCAATGATGTACCAATTAATAATGTCTGATCACAGCAAAAATACTGTTGCCATTTTCTTCAAATAATTGAAATTATTGCGTATAACAAAAGATATTGTTATCCTTTGAGCAACATTGCAAACACCAACACGTCTCTCGGGTTGTTATTGTCATGCATATATTTGGCCTCTATATATAGGATTAGAGATCCAGGGACAAAATAACTATACACTTCAAGAAAACAGAGGAAAAAATCTCCTGTTAACTTAATATTCCTTCTTGATCTTCAATTGAGTTTCTTCCGAAACATGGTATCATCAATTATCATTCAAATTCAATTTCCGAAACATATGTAATATCTCGCCATATAACATTTTTGTCGATACAGGAGGAAAAAATTGTCAGCTTTGCGGCTAATGCTGTAGACCACAGAGGTTCACCGGCTGATAAATCTAAAACCGGAGGGTGGTTACCTGCTACTCTCATCTTAGGTACAGTACAGTTTCTTTTTTTTTTTTTTCATTCCGGAAAATTATTAGAAAGAAAAAGGAAAAAACTGAATTTTTGTCGATTTTGTACAGGAATTGAGTTCTGTGAGAGGCTATCAACAATGGGAATAGCAGTAAACCTGGTAACATACTTAATAGGAACAATGCATCTCCCAAGTGCCACGTCAGCCAACACTGTTACAGATTTCATGGGAACCAGTTTTCTACTATGTTTGCTTGGAGGTTTTCTAGCAGATTCTTTTTTAGGCAGATACAAAACAGTTGCAATATTCGCATCCATACAGACCCTTGTAAGTATTTATTTCCCACTCATTTACATAAAGAAGTAGGGATAATTACAAAAACTACCGGTTAATTAGAGATTTTTTAAAATTGCAAAAATTCCCTGGAAGTCTTAAATTTTCTCCCTTCATGAGAAAAAATATTTCAAAACTCCCCCTAAAATTTATGAAAATATTATAGTTACCCCCTTAAATTTAAAACTGAATCCAACCTGAGGGGTTTTTCGGTAATTTTAAACATTCTTTGGGTTTTTTTTGAAATTAACCCTAACTTTAGGGGTGTGTTTGTAATTGTCCCTAAAAGTAAGGGATAATTATGAAAACCCCTTGAGGTTCTGACTAATTACAAAAAAAAAAAAAAAAAAGAAATTTTGAAAATTGAAAAGAGCCTATTGAGGTCTGATTTCCCGTACATTTTCCCAAACCCCCTTCACATTTATAAAAATTTACTTCCTTAAATTTAAGGTAAAATCAAACCTGAGTTTTTTTTTTGTAATTTTGAAACTTCTTTGTGGGTTTTTTGTAATTAACGCAAACTCAGGGTAGTGTTTGTAATTCTAAAAAGTAATGATCTTTTTCTTTCAACGACAATAACAATCATAAAAAGCAGGGTACAGCTTTGTTAGCTATATCAACTCATCTACCACAACTTCGTCCACCTCCATGCCACTCACAAACAATATGCAAACAAGCAACTACATCACAAATGGCGATGCTATACGCGTCTTTGTACGTAATAGCATTAGGGACCGGCGGTTTAAAATCAAGCGTGTCGGGTTTTGCACGGACCAATTCGATGAACGACGAAAAATGAGAAACCCCAGATGAACCTGTTTTTCGGGAGGTTCTTTTTCTTGGTTAGTCTGGGGACGTTATTGGCTGTTACGGGTCTGGTTTATGTGCAAGACGAAGTTGGTAGGAGTTTGGGTTATGGGATTTGTTCTATATCCATGTTGATCGCAATTTTGATATTTTTGGGTGGAACTAGAAAGTATAGATATAAGAGAACATCGGGGAGTCCTATTGTTCATATTCTTCAAGTTATTGTTGGTGCTGTGAAGAAAAGGGGTATTGAGGTTCCTAAGGATGTTAATTTGTTGTATGAAACGAGTTTAGATGGATCGTTGAGAGTTCATCACACTGATCAATTCAAGTAAGTATTTCTTTCAACTAATTGCAATTTTAGTCCTCTAACTTTAGGATTGTGGCATTTCAAGACTTTGTTTTTCCATTTTGCAAAAAAATGGTACGTTGAGGACAATTTTGGCCGGAAAATTTGAAAATTGGTCGGATTGTTGATATGGTTGCCACCTCACCGATCTGGATCACTACAAGAAAATTCAGTTTACCGAAAAGAAATTATTTTCTCACTAAATTTTATAATTACTATAAATACTTAAATAATAAAAAATATCATTTTCCCCCAAATTATACCCACAGATCACGAGATAATTTTTAAATTTACTAATAGAAATATTGTATGTATTTGCTAACAATTTTAGATTTTTTGGTAAATATTTAATTATAATGATTTTACCTACAATTTATAGTTATATTAATAAAATATGTAGCGGTAAACTGATTTTTTTATAGTCAATTGGTGATTTTTTATTTTTTCCACAAAATTGCTAATTAATTGTTTTTTGAATTTGATAATATTAATTAATAAACATATAAAAATGCATGCCATGTGTCTTTGTCACCATCCAAACCAGCAATTTCAACACAATATTGAAAATTCGTAATTTAGGGTGGCGAGACGGCAGCTAATCCAACAATTCGGTCAATTTTTTAATTACCACAATGTGCCAATTTATTTAAATTAAAATCCTAAATCACTAATTTAAAAAATGAAAGTCCTAAAACACCACCACCCCAAATTACGACCTTTTCGCAGTTAAGCCGTTATTTTTCCAACCCTTAATGATTCTTGAATTTACCATGAGTTTTCTCTATGAATTTACAGGTTCTTGGACAAGGCTGCTATAATCAGAAAAGAAGATTATGGAGGAGACAACAGTAATATGCCTCCAAATCCATGGACACTTTCTTCAGTAACAAAGGTCGAAGAAGTTAAAATGATGATCAGGCTCCTGCCTGTTTGGGCGACGACTATCATATTTTGGACAACATATGCACAAATGATAACCTTTTCTGTCGAACAAGCTTCAACCATGGATAGAAACATCGGAGGTTTCCAAATTCCAGCTGGCTCTTTAACAGTTTTCTTTGTTGCAGCCATTTTGATCAGTTTGGCAGCTTATGACCGCTTAATCATTCCCTTCATGAAAAAATGGTTTGGAAAACCAGGTATAATTTCATTCCTAATGGAAAAAGGCTTTGCTTTATGAAATAATGCGAAATTACAAAAATGTCCCGTAACTATAGAGATTTAGAAAAAGATCATGTAGTAAATAAGGAATACTCTTGATTCTGGTCTTGCAAGATGTATTGTTTGCAAAATAGTCATTAATTATTGAAAATCTCAATTTTAGTACTAATTTCACCGGATGTAAATTACATGAGCGACACGTGAAGTTCCATATTTTCCTATTTCCGGTGAAATTAGGACCAAGTTGAGATTTTCATACAGTTCCAGAACTATTTGGAAATTGTTTATTTGTAGGACCGAAATTGAGATGTTTATATAGTTAGATGACTTATTTTTAAAACGTGATTTTTATAGGACATTTTTGCTATCGCACTATAGTTACACGATTAATTTTGCAATATTACCTATGAAATAATGTGTTACCATATTTCACTTATTTGTCAGAATTAATTATAAAAATTACTCTTGAGGTTCAATTTAATTAAAAAAACAATTATCTTCAAAATTACAACTACTCCTTTAAATTTATTTCTTTTAAAGTTACAAACCTCAAATAGTGTTTGAAGGAATTTTTGTAGTTTTAAAAATAATTGAAGTTCTTTGTAATTAGGCTAAACCTCATGGTAGTTTTTGTAATTTATGCTTTTTGTAATGATTCACACATTAATTGGAAACATTTTCATATCAGGTTTCACAAATTTACAAAGAATAGGGATAGGCCTATTTCTATCCACATTAGGCATGGCCGCAGCAGCACTTGCCGAGAAAAAGCGTCTTTCCAAAGCCAAAGAAGTAGGCCAAAACGCCGCCGTTTTACCTCTAAGCGTCTTCCTCTTAATCCCCCAATTCTTCTTCGTCGGCGCCGGAGAAGCATTCATATACACCGGACAATTGGATTTCTTCATCACACAGTCGCCTAAAGGGATGAAAACTATGAGCACCGGTTTATTTCTCACCACGCTTTCGCTAGGTTTTCTTCAGCAGCTTGCTCGTTTCGATTGTGAAAAAGTCACCACCGGCGGCGTTGGCGGCGGTAAAGGGTGGGTGGGGATAGGATTAACGACGGCAGGCTTGATTGCTTTTACGGTCTATTGGCTGTATTGAGCTTCGTTGATTTTTGGCTGTTTCTTTTGAGTGCTGCGTGGTATAGATCGAAAACTGCAACTAGGAAGGATTTGAAAATGGGAAGTGTGGGCAAGGGGGAGAAATGTTAATGCGATAAGAATCGTGTTACGATAATGGTATTTGATTTTTGTGTATTCCTATTTCCTCGAGAGGTTTTGTTTTTTTAATCTTAAATTTTGTCTCTGTCATTGCAGAGAATTGAACACTCTTAATGCCCGTCACCTATTCCTTGATAGGGTTATTGTTCAAGTTTTCAAGTTTTAGAGTAAAGTTGTGCTTTTGTTCAAGTCTTGTGAATAAATTTCTGTCTGCACATAATAGTTGGTGCTTAATTGCAATTTTGGTATCTTAAGTATATGGGGTGACATATTTTGTCCCGCACATATCATATGTAATAACTTTGGTCCCATAAATTTTAATTTTTGCGAAATTTTAGTCTTGTAAATCTAAAGGAATGTCATTTTTGGCCATATAAGTATAATTATATGTAGCAAATCAGTCGCGTAAATTTCAATTTATGTGCAATTTTGGTCACCTAATTAATAGTTTTGTGCAATTTTTGGTGTCGGAAGGGGTATTTCAATATTTTATTGTAAATTAGAACTTATGAGACCAACTTATGCAAATACCAAAACTTAGAAAACCAAAATTGCTACATAGGATACTTATTGGACCTAGCATGCCACCCCTTTAGATTTAGGGGCTAAATTAGATATTGGATTAATTAATATGTCATCTCGGACAAGAATTGCAATTAAGCCGGCACTAACTTTCTGGAGTGAGACCGTGTGGATTAAGCCGACACTAACTTTCTGGAGTGAGACCGTGTGGATTAAGCCGACACTAAATTTCCGGAGTGAGACCGTGCAAACTAATCCTAATCATTTATTTGATTTCTTAAGTGAATCGATTAATTCAATTTTTTTTTCCTTTTTTCCCTTTTTTAGAAACGCAACATATATATATATATATATATATATATATATATATATGGAGGGGTTATATGAGACCACCTCATAGGATAAGTCCATAGGGACCAATTCTAGCCACATATCTAGATTTTTCAATGGTTGTGATTTTAGATGTAAACCTGCAGATTACAAGGCGGAAAATAGGGGAGGGGCAAATTTGTAATCCCACAAAATTCTCCAACAAAAACGGATTATGTTACCTTTTATAATCATCTTCTCCAAATCGATCCAAAGAAATCGGCGTGACATACAAATCTCTTCCTTCTCTTCCTTCTTCTTCATCGAACGTTTCTCATGAAATAAACTCACTAATGAGAAATCATTCATCCTTCTTCAACGCACTATTGTGTGAAAAAATTGCGATAACTTGCCATAGTTACTAGAGCTCAACTTGATTCGAAGTTTGCTTATGAAGATGTAGTTTGTCGCTTGTGTAGATGTGTCATGGTGCTTTTATATACCATTATATACATAAGCAAGTCATAAGCAAAAATCTATACTACATAATCAACAATCCTATATTACATAAGCAACAAATATACACTACGTATGCACCACGAATACATTAACTACATAAGTAAGTCATAGCAACAAACTCATACTACATAAGCAAAGCCATATTACATAAGCAACGAATATACACTACGTATGCACCACGATACATTAACTACATAAGTAAGTCATAAGCAACAAACTCATACTATATAATCAATGTCTATATTACATAAGCAACGAATATACACTACACATGCATCATGTATACATTAACTACATAAGCAAGTCATAAGCAACAAACCCATATTACATAAGCAATAAGCATATACTACATAAGTAACGAATATACACTACACATGCATCACAGATACATTAAATACATAAGCAAGTCATAAGCAACAACCCTATACTACATAAGCAACAAAGAATTTTTTTGAAACTCGAACGCTGGAGAGAGAGTGTGCATGAAGAGTGGGTGAAATCGCGTAAAAGATGGAATGAAATCTTAGTAACTCGATTCTAAAGTGCCAAATTACCACCCTACCCTTTTTAATTCTTTGAAACAAAAAAATAAACATAAAAAAGCCCTAAAAATCTGGACCACCCAAAATTGTTGATCTATGGTTAGGATGTGTCCCCATGAACTTACCCCAGTAGGAAGACTGTTATTTGATCCATATCCTATATATATATATATATATATATATATATGGAGGATCCAATGAGACCATATTTGATAGTGAGACAAAGTGAGGACTAACCTCAACCCTCCCTATTTACATCATAGGGTATGAATAATTTGGGATAATAATACATTAATCATTTAATAAAATCCCGAAAAGGGTAAAATTGTCAAACAAACATGTGTGGACCGTCCAAATATAGAATAAGATATGGAGAGAGAGAGAGAGAGAGAGAGAGAGAATCATGCATGTGCTCTACGATGCAAAGATATTGTATATTTAACATATATTTCTATGTATACATAACACTATTATATTGTATGTTTAACATAAATTTATTGCATATTGAAATTCTCAAACAAAAACATGTGGGGACCGTGAATTAAGGAATCAGTATAGAAAGAGAGAGAATCATGCTCGGAACATCCGGGGACCGTGAATTAAGTAAATCGCTTAGAGAGAGAGAGAGAGCGAATCACGCTCATTATTATATTGTATATTTAACATATATTTATCTTGTATATATAACACGACATATGGGATCTTCTATTTCGGGATGGTGGTTCATCTCATATTCCACCGCAAAGATGATTGCCACGTGTATGGAAGTTACCATATTAATTTTGGAGCATAAATCAAGGCTAAATTATGGGGTTTTAATATAGTAACTTATGTACACGTGGCAATCATCTGTAAGGTGGAATATGAGATGAAACATCATCCTGGAATAGAAGATCTCATCCGCCCGACTATATTGTATGTTTAACATATATGTAATGCATATTAAAATTGTCAAACAAAAACATGTGGAGACCGTGAATTAAGGAATCAATTAACAAGATTATTCTGATTTACCAATAATTATGGTTTATTACAAAAGATACCAAATAACAATAATTAAAAAATCAACAACTAATAGACACAAATCAATTAACTAAATTATTATACAGTAAACTATGTCTAACTATACAATAAAATCAAGCTATGTATACAATAAACTATGTCTAACTATACAATAAAATCAGAGTATCTATACAAAGAACTTATGTCTAACTATACAATAAAATAAAACTATGTATACAATTTGCCTCGACGAACTATTCACTTTTTCCCATCGCTTAACTCACGAAAGCCATCAATCCTTTCCACTCAACAAAGGCTACATCCTCTCTCCTCAACCCGTCGACCCTCTCCCTCCATCATCTCCGACGGCGGTGAGCTTTCGGCGACGAACAACGAATCCCCCAGCGTTTCCCCTCTCTCCCAGGCCTCCAACCTGAACACACATAATACACCTCGTCCTCCTCCGAAAATCTCAAGAAATCTGACGCATCCTCATCCATTCTTCTTCCATAACCGGCGGTGGTGACTGTAATTCCGACAAGCCCAATTGGAGGGAGCGATTTGTGGGTGGAGCAATTTGTGGGGGGAGATGAACCGATTTGGGGGCAGTTACCAATTGGGGGTGAAAATTGCTAATAAGAAAATGACCAACTCTTATTATTTTATTTAAAAATAAAAAAGACCATTAAATCGAGTCAAATCTCAACCATCTAAGATTTTAAATTTGTGGACAGGATTAGTCCACACTATTATTCCACTAGAATGTGGTCTCATTTGATCCAATTCATATATATACACACACACACACACATATATATATATATATATATATATATATAAGATTTGGATCTAGTGAGTCCACATAAATTATGTGAGTACGTGAGACCAAATCTAGAGTATTGAATTAATTTTTAAACGGTCTAGATTAAATAGTGTTTATCATTTTTTAATAGTTAACTTATTGAAAAAAATGACTTTTTGGTAATTCTAAGTTATATCAGTTTTTAGGATGAAGGTTATTTTTGGTAGTGGCTACAATTAAGGGAACGGTTTTCTCTCACGTTGATCCTCCAAATCTTTTCTTCTTGGATAATTGAAAAGTCACAAACTCCACACTCCATAGTGAATGAAACACCATCTCCTCCACAAACGTGTATGAAATTCCATCTCCATCACTCACAAACTCCATCTCCCTCGGTCGAAAATTGCATACCCATCTCCTCCGAAGAAAGAAGAGAAAAACCATCTCCACTCCATATCCTTCGGTCGAAAATTGCATACCCATCTCCTCCGAAGAAAGAAGAGAAAAATTATCTCCACTCCATCTCCATCGGTCGGAAATTGCATGCCCATTGCCTCCGAAGAAAGAAGAGAAAAACCGTCTCACTCCATCTCCCTCGGTCGAAAACAAGGGGTAATTAGTATTGCCATGTTTTTTCTAAGTCTGCGGATTGTTAGGGTGTATTATCTATTTTCTTCTAAATGCATAATTAGGATCTGTTGTGGGTTTTGTTATTTTTTATTTACTGATTTTACTAGTTGAAAAAACAAAGTTGGCAGACATGGAGATTGCTTAATGAGGCTTTCAACTGCTTATTGTCGTTGAAAATTATGCTTATGTATATTTTATATTATGCTTATCTATGTTTTATATTATGCTCTCAATTTACGGGGGTAATTAGTATTACCATGTTTTTTTCTAAGGCTATGGGATTGCTTATTGATGTTTTCAACTACTTATTGTTGTTGATAATCATGTTTATCTATAGTTTGTTATCTGCTTATACATGTGTTATATTATGCTTATGCTTGGTTGGTTTTGTACTTATACATGTTTTGTTTGTTAATAAATGATTTATATAAATGACTAGTGTTTTTTTTTTTGATAGATTTTCTATTGGAAATGGCAAAAGATGTAATGAACGAGCGGAGGAGTCGATTTTGGGACGAGCGAAGGAGTTTGCTAAATCGAGTTAGGATCACAACGAAACACACCTTTGTTTCATTCTTTTGATCAAATATTGAATATTGTAGTATTTTATAGCAATTTTAAATATGGTTAGTTTTGACGTACATGTGTAGTTGATATATGAATGTTTTCTAATTGGTGTCGTATTTATTTTCATGGTTTTTAGATCTCGTAAGATTTCAGTTGCTTTGTAAGCAAAATTCAATTGCTTTTGTAAGCATAATTCAATTGCTTTGTAAGCAATTATTTTCATAGTTTGATGATATTGTATGCATAATTCAATTGCTTTTCTAAGCACCATAATATCCTTTCACAAGCAATACTTTATGCACAAATAAGCAATTGAACATATGGGACTGCAGTAACCAAATTTTGCACTTTTGCTCGAAAAGCACTACAACAAGCATAAATAAGTTGAGTACATAGTGGTAATAAGCATTATAATAACCACGCATAGACAATTTGTAATATGTAAATAAGCAGTATTAAACAAATAAATAAGCAGTCACAGCATATTCTTGAATACATACTTTTTTTATTATTAAGAATCATTTTTTCAAATGGTATTTCGTTGTCGACATTATCAAAATTCATTCATCCTTTTGGAGTCATATTTCGTCACATTCTGATATCTAGTTCGGAGATGAATCCGATGTTATTTCAATCCGATGTTGCGCACATATGCAATCCTAACTGATTCAAACAAAATAAATAATTAAGCAACATTTAGAATATACATTGTTAGAAAAATATTTTTATCAAGATTTTGTGATTTTGTTTAAATGTGTTTTTACACCAAAACAATATTTTTAAATGTTGTCCAAATACTTCCAATTGATTTAAAATATTTTTACTAATTTTTGGAGTATTTCTTGAAGTTTATTTTTGACAAAACATTGGACAACACTTCTTTTGAGGCCAACCTGTCGCTCTATAGGGCATCCCGTATCTAAAGATGTTTTTGAAACATAAATGAGACGTTTGAAAAACTTCAGAGGTCGATCGGTCGAACAAGAGGTCGTAGATATCCGAAAGATTATAAAAATAGAAACAGAACACTCGGACATTGTAAAATGAGGAGGGGACCGGTCCAACTTGGCGGCGGCGGCCGTCGGACCCCACTGGACCTCGATCCCCCCCATCCGGTATCCGAATCTTGATTTACTTTATAACGTTCAAAATTTTCTACTTGACCGTCCACTATGTTATTTTTGATAGCGATTCCAACCGTTGAACATCCATTACAACAAGATTTACTTTAACAATTTTGTACTTTATTTCTACATCTTGTGATCTTCTTTCTCGTAGACAAAACGAAGAAGGAGGAGCCTATGTTTGTGAAAACTCTCCTATAAATAGAAGATGATTTTGAAGACACAAACAACAACAATACAAGCAAACACACAAACAAGAAATCTGCAAATTTCTCTAAGCTTTCACTTTCAACATTCTTGTTGTATTTATAACCTAAGTATTTCACTTTCACATCTTGAGGTCTAGGCTTGATTCTTGATTACACTTGCACTTCAAAGTTTTATACTTCATTATCGAGTTGTAATATTGAATTTGTGTTCGTAATTCAACACAAGATATCCTTGTGAGTGTTCTTGTGGTAAGAACACACTGGGTGATCTTAGGTGTTAGGTGTAAGAAGATTGTGGTGATCTTCTTGTGGAAGAGTTTGGTGCTCTTCAAGGTGGAAGATTGTGGTAATCTTCACAAGGTATCGTAGCTAGAAGATTGTGGTAATCTTCTAGGAAGATTGTGGTAATCTTCAAAAGGTGGTGTTAGAAGAATGTGGCAATCTTCAAAGGTGATGTTGTAATAATTTTGGTAATTATCAATAAAATCTTTTTCTTTTTGAAATCCATCCCGAGATCTTTGGGGTGGTAGAGGATTAGGCCCTAGGTGGGTTAAACCTCTATAAATCGGCGCGTGTTGTTTATTTCCCGCACTTACATTTTTGTTATCATCTTCACATTCGAAAAAAGGGCGTAAATTCAAAAATCGGTATAATCTATTCACCCCCTCAGATTATTGTGGCCATGGACTAACATACATAAGCATATAATTATGCACATGTAAGCAAACCTTTAGCCATAACTAAGCAAAATCTTGGGTTAGAAAATGGAAAGTAATCAAAAATTTGAATACATACAAGCAAGTATTCGTGCATACATAAGCAACATTTTAGTATCACCAAAGCAAATTTTTGGGTTGAAAAAATCGTCAACGATTGAATGAATGGGAGTCCATATAAGTATAAGTTTTTGATTTTTTGCATAACATAATAGTTCTTATCAAACAAACTATTATTAATGTGAGAGTTTAAAACACGATTAAAATTAAGCAATATTTTGCATATGTGCGAGCAAGTATTTAAGAACATATAAGAAACATTCCGACCATATCAAGCAAATGTTTTTTTTAAAAAAGGAAATGACGAAATGAATTTCTCGCATAACATGACAATTTCTGCATATTCGCAAGCTTGTGCATAGTTACAAGCATGTACATAAGCACAAATAAGCAACATGTTAATCATTTAGAAGCAAAGTTCTGGGTAAAGAAAAATTGGAATGATGAATCGATGCTTGGTTTAAAAACTACGAATCAAACTTTTAATGGATTCAAAAAATGGGCATGACTAAACAATCGAAACGCGGGAAAATAGTTACCTTGTTGTTCATGAGTGTTGAAACATTCTTTGTAGGTGTCATCCATTTTTGGTTTGTTGCTTGTATTCTCAAACTATCGACTTGTATTTTGTGGGAGATGGTTTTTACGTACAACGATTCGGTGGAGAAAGAGAGTAAATGACTCGATTCAATTTTGCTTACGGGATTGTAATTGCAAGGTTGAATGAATGATGCCACCAATTGTGGGTAACTCCCCTATTTTCATGGGATTTGCTAGATTTAGCCAACCTCTATTTTTAAGTGGACTAATTTGCCCCATTTTGACGTTACCATATATTTTATTAACATTAATCGAATTAATAATAACCATTGAAATAGGTAGATTTGTGGTTTGGATTTGGTCCTATGTACTCATATAATAATAATAAGGGTCCTATATAACCCTCCATGTATATATATATATATATATATGATCATATGTGGCAAGGGCCTTACCATGTGGCAGTGTGGATAAATCTAAGTCGTTACCTTGTTTAATCCAAATGCCAATTTTTTTTCGAATTTTTTTTATATTGAACACAACCGATTTAATGGCTCAATGGACATGTTACACCTCTTAACAAACGCAGTTTTATGGTAACCCCCCATAACCCCTTTTTGGGGATTTCATTTAATCATTCCCGCTATTTTGCAATCCTATTTTCACATAAAATCAAAAACCCCATTTTTCGTTTCATTCTTATTATTTATCCCAATCAAACATCGTCATTCTTCTTATTCTCTCTACTGTTCAAGCACCAAGAGCAAACTTCTATGTCGGTCTCGGTCTTGGGCCGGATTATTTCGACATCAAAACCCAAAAAAACACCATCGGTAAAATTGGTGAAGGTCGGTCCCGATTCGATTTTTCAATTTTTTGGTTTGTAGATTTTTGTGGAAAGAATTTTTCCTTATTTTTTTTCTTATTCATGTATAGTCAAGATGATGTTTTTTTGGTGTTTGGAGTTAGTTGCGATGGTAGAGCACGGATTTTTTATTTTGAATTTCCTAGAGTTTTGTTCTTCAATTTTTACATACCCCCCTTTTAATTGGGTTTATGAAATTATTTTTTGTTAAGTAATGTTGCGATTTAGTATAGACATTTTTGTATAAAATTAGGCAAAAACGATGTATAATTAGGTGATGAATTGTGTAATGCTTTCTGTTTATTGAAAATGTTTTTTGGTTCCTTTTTTGGTGTACATTTACGTAAGCATGATACATCTTTTAGTTATTTTGGTATATAACTAAATCTTTTTGTGTAATTTTCGTCAATGCCTCAATTAGAAAAACAAAAAAAAAAAAGAATGTTAGATATATGTATATAATGTTCCATGAATCCACAATGGCAAATAATGTTTATATAACATTAAAGTTCCTACTGATCTAATTTTGTTTTTAATTTGTGCATTAATTTGGTGAATCATCCCTGTTATATACATTTATGCGAGTTAATTTGGAATGGTATATATTTTGTTGCCTTTCGCATATAATTAAACAAAGTGTGGTGTTTTGTATAACCCCGGACCAAAAACAAAACCATGGATATATGTGTTGGTTCATTTTTACTATTGTTATAACGTCATGAACATGTATTTTGATGCATTGATAAGGCTGGTAAAGTGTATATAACGTCCATATAAATGGTATTTGAATAATGTTATTTTCGTATACATTTAGAATACATTCAAAGGAAAATGATTAGTTTAGGTGTGGTATTTGTTTTGTTACATTGTGCTTGATCCCGCATTTTTTAATATAGTTAATGTATACGAAGTAATGTTTTCTTAAATGTTTCTCAATACAAGGTTCAATGGCAAGAGGGAATAGGAAAAAACTTGCATCTCCAGGATCGAGCGAGGGTATTGGTGCTGTTAATCAGAGGCCCAACACCGCAAAATCTGCTTTGAAAGCTTCGATGCCCAAACTGAGGACAAGATCCGTGCCTAATGTTCTATCTGGCGCATTGGTTCATCTCAACAATTTTCAGACTAGAGCTGTAATTGAAATGGGCTTTGGGAGTTTGTTGGGTATAAATGTTGAAGAATTACCGGGGAGGTTAATTTATTGGTTGGTAGAAAATTTGAACTCTCTCAGATGTGAGTTAATTCTATCTGATGGCAGGTCTATTCGCGTTGGTGAAAAGGATGTCGAGCTAGTGTTGGGGTTTCCGAGAGGTGGAACTAGAGTCCAGAAAAAAACAATGTCCGAAACATGCCAAACATACGTGGATTGGCAGTCCCAATTCGAGCCAAAAGCAGATGGGTCATATACCATTACGGCTGCTGAGGTTTCTAAAAAGATGTTGGAGGACGTGGAAGGGGGTATATGGTTCAAGAGGAATTTTATTACTCTTGTCGATGCACAGATAATTGGGAATATCCAGGGCGGATACGTTAACGCACTTGTCATGAAAAGCTTGGAGAATGTTGACGATATCCCGAAAATGAATTCGTGCGAGCACACTTTGATGACTTTATTAGAGAGCAAAGAGAAATGGACGTCGACAAAGAAGAAGAGTTTCAACGGGCCGCTGCTTTTTTGATTGTAAGTATTTGTCCATTCTATTTGATTTAAACAAAAATATATATTAACAATGTTTTTGTTTTTGTATCAAAGGGTTTCTATATGGATAGAGTTGTATGCGGCTATTCGTGCTTTCCCAAGGGTGGTCCTGTGTGTGGGTCGTTGACGAACGAAAGCATTCGGATAGGAATATTGCCAAAATGAAACGCGAGGCTATGGACTAGGCTACATTGATTGCACAATTGACAAGGTCCGACCTTCGATCGCGAAATGATCACACGCCGCCACCTCAACCAATGTCGGTGGTATGCATGCTCCTGGACCGCATAATGATCTTTTGGTGCCGCCCCGTCATTCAACGCTAGTGGTGTGCGTGCAAATTTTTACTTTTAGTATGCATTTTTCGAAACGTATGAGTTTTATTTTTGTATTTTCCTTTTGACTTGGAGGGTAGATGTAATGCATATGTTATTTTGTTAGTTATTTGTTGGAGTAAGGTAGATATATTGTGGACATAATATAAGCAAAAAGAGTGCATAATTTTAGTTATTAAATGGTACAATGTTAATAAATTAATGACATTTTTTTAGTCATAATGTATGTCATGTTGTCTCAGTTACAAAATGGTATAACCGTATTAAGACAAATGTTCATATAGTTACAACTTGGTATAATATCAGTTCCAATCATATACCGTGCACAGTTTATATTCATATATACAATTTGATAGTTATTTATGCACTAAGATTTATTTAAATGAGTATGAAAATCTTGACAACTAACTTTTTAAGTTGGTGCGGGGTTATCTTGGCAATCTTTTGTCCAAGTGGCGATGGTAACCCACGGATGTCATATATATTCTTGTAATGTTGAATAACGTCCCCTCGGGAGCGGCCGAATCCTGATTTTTGGAAAACCAAAAAGGTTGCTAGGAAGTTCATATACTTTTCCGGGATAGGCCCAGGGAAGATACGGATTCTTTGGGGCACCCATTATGATTAGTGTGAGTTTTGCATGTATTTTAGGGCATATTTATGACTATAATTGTGTATAAACATGCAATAACACATGAAATTGTATATATTCGCTATTTGTGGAAAAGGTGTTACGCTTTGCTTGTTTTGTAGGAATTTAACGATATTTGGAGTGATTTTGTGACAAATACGAGCATTGCCACCTAGAATCATCAAGAATCAAGCGATTACACCCAATTGGAAGCCAACAATATGGAGTCTAAAGTCATAGTGATGAGTCGTGTGTCAAAATAAGCATGGATGATCAAACAACAAGGAGATTTATCTCAAGGAATGTCCAAATGCGTATGGAATTTCCCCGACCGAAGGGTTCAGATTTTTGGTCATAACTCTCTCTACAAAATTGATATTAAGCTGATTCAAGTGGCTATGGAAAGCTAAGAGAGAGGGATACAACTCTTATGAAGACCCCGCAAGTAAATTCGGAAGTTTGGGTGGAGCGCGGGCTGCCCGTGCGTGGGCGACGGGCTGCACACCGAAGGTTATGAGCATGTCTGACTCGAGCACGGGCTGCCCATGTGTGGGATGCACAGCGGCCCGGTCGTGGGGCACGAAAAATGTGATTTCACAGTGCGGCCGGAGCACGACCAGGTCGTGCGTGGGGGCGCAAGGCCCGTGCGTCTGGCTTTGGAATGTCCAAAATGACAAAGACATTGACCTAGGGCTTCTAAAAGGGTATAAATACCACTTTTTAGGGCGCACACCAGGGCGAAGGCAAAAGGCTGGGAATACACCCAAGAACACAAGAAACGCATCAATTTCATCAAAGAAGAATCGGTCGAATCGAAGCTTGAGGATTGAAGATTAATCAAGAGATTATCCATTTCCTAAGTTTTCTCATTCTTTGTGCTTTAATCTTTCATTTTAGCTTGTCATGAATATGAAAAATTTGTCTATGAGTTGTTTATTTGTAATGAGTAGCTAAACATCTTGTGATTTCCGGGTTTTGGAAGTAGATTGATTGAACTCTTGTTGAATGTTTTAATCTTAGTTGAAGTTATTATCTTGAAGCCTATTTGAGTACTTTGTGCCTATTCTTGTTTTATCATTTGGTCTATAGTTGGCATGTTTGATATATTGATTCATAATTCGAGAGATGAGCTTCAATATTTGATTCTTGAGCACTTTGGCCAATGATTTAGCATGTTTGATATATTGATTCATAATTCGAGAGATGAGCTTCAATATTAGATCTTGAGTACTTGACATGAATATTTGCATGAATCGAGAGGTTTGTAGATATTTGTGAGGATATTTGATCTTTGGTGCATTTGGGAGTTGTATATCTATTGTTGAGTAGAGATGCTAGCATAGATATTTCAATCTATGTTTTATAAACATCTCGAGAGGGGGGATAAAACATATGTGTGATCGTCTTATAGGTATATTGTTGATAACTTTGGTTTTGATTAAAATGGACAACAAGAGGAATATTAATTGAAACCATAACCCGAATCCATTTCATTCTCTTGATAATTCTATATTTATTTTCATCTTGTATCTTGAGGTTATTCTTGTCTTTACTTCCACAACAATCATCCAATTTCGATCATCTAAATAAAAATAAGACTATTTTGGTTCAATACTTAGCGCACTAATTTATTAGTCTCCTCGGATACGATTTTGCTTACCCTATTCTATAAATTACACCATACACTTGCGGTGAAGCTAAAAAATAAGGCGAACACATTGCACAAAATCTCAACAGATCAACGCGTTTTGGAGCAACCCCAAAAATATAGCCATTTTTGGAGAAGGTTGTGCTACTCGTCTCGGCAGGAGGAGTTCCAAAAAGTCTCAGATGATATCCCCAATTTCGGTATTGGTCCACGCAGAACCAAACATTGCAATTTGGTCGGATATTTTGGAGACATCGCGTAAATACTCCAAGGAGAATGCGGTTGAGGAAAGCGACCAGTGAGGTGTAAGAATCCTCTTTTTTTTTTTATATATATGTCTTCCTTCTTTTGTTTATATATGTTTTGGAGACATCGCCGTTTTTTATGGGTTTTTCAGGGGACTCATGGCATGGGGCATGGTGATGATGGGTAGGATGGGATTGGTGAGGGAACCGTGATGATGTGGTGGGTCCGAGGCACTGAAGGAGAGAGAGGAGAGCATCGCTGCAGTTGTTCAAACACGGAAGAGTACGAGGAAGAAGCGTAAAACTGTGATGTTGTCATCTCTGTTTTGGTCTAGCCAGGTCGACTTTACCCAGAAGATGAACAAGATTCACAATTATGTTGCCAAGTGGGTCTTTGATAACGTTGGGGCTACAAGGTTACGCGTTTTTTTAATATGTGGTTTTCAATTAGCCTCTTTTATAAATTCCCTTATTATTAGTTTTGTTAGTATGTTTTTTGTTCTATGTCTGTAGAACCGAGGTCCTTTTTAGGATGGGAGATAATGTTCTTACGAGAGAAGATTTGGAGACAATGAGCCCCGAGGAGTACATATCTAGAAATGTTATTGACGTGTGGGCGAAAATGTTGAACGAAATGGAGAAAACAAGGGATGCTAATTCCCTCCCCCCCGAGGTTTCTTCTGACGAATATGGTGATGGTATGTCTATTTCTTGAATCTGGGGTGTTAAAAGTTAGCTCAATGACGTATACTTTTTAATATGTGGCAATTGAGTGTTGTACACCATCACGCATATTTATTTATACTATGATGTAACATTAGAGGTATTTTTTGCATATTGTTAATGATTAACTGATGCAAATTTACCTATATCTTGGTGTACATTTACTTATACATTGTGGTAATATTACATGTTTTTGGTATATTGTTACTGATTAATAGGTGATAATTCAATAACATTGAGGGTTTATAGATGTGATGCAAATTTAGTTATATTTTTGGTGTACACATAGTTAGTGAATGTGGTAATATTAGCACTGTTATTGTATATGTTTAGTGACTAAATTGTTCACAATCAATAACGTTTTGGTTGAACAAATATGTGATGCATGTTTACTTATATTCTGTCCATACATATGTATACACAAACATATTTTATTTATTGCATACTTGTCTTTGTTTTTCTTATTCGATAGGACAACGGGTAAGTGATAGTTATAATTGTTTTTTCCGATGTGCGATTATACTTTGTTGTGTCACCCGCATAATTTGTCGAATGAAAGGATGTTGGCATTGTTTTGGATGCTTTTGACTTGGAAGTTGTGGGCCCAACAAATGCCAATTTGCGTGCCATTAAGATGGTATAAATTTGTAGTAGTATATGTATTTTTTTTTGTTTGCCATGTTATTTTGAACTAGTATACAATTCTTGAATGCTTTACGCTTCTTATTCCCTATTATAAAGGGATGGCACATTTTTGATTTGCATCAACATAAAAAAGAAGTATTGCCACATTTTGGATAGCTCTTCGATGGTGGTACAAGTTGCCACAAGTATGCACGAATGCCGGATAAACGGTAAAGACTCGCATATATTGTTTTGGCCATTTTTTGTTTTTCTAAACATGTAAATGAATTGATGTCAACTTACCCACGAGTTTGTATACAAGTAGAAAATAGTCGATACGCTTAGTAATGTTCTATTTTAATTGTGGATGTGAATTGATGAAAACATAGCTATGGATTGGCATACATTTAGGCTTTTTTTTGGTATACGAGTTGGTTATTATGTAATATACAAATACATTTGTCGAGCCTTTTTTCTTTTTCTTTTTTTTTTTTGGTTGTCTAGTTTGATGTTAACATCTTTTTTTTTTGGATTTTGTTTTATATTTTTTTTTCATTGGATCTGTTCTCTCGATATCTCAAGCACGTGGGTGTTACCCGGTCAGCGTAATGTTGAAAAATGTCACCCAACAAGACTTGTCATGTCGTGGAGGAATGAGCAAAACAAAATCGATTCCGAGGTCTATGCCATGCGTCATATGGAGATCTACATAGGGGAGCATTGGAGAAATGAGAATGTGGATTTGACAAGGCCGACATCGTGGAGTTTGCACGACCAAGACGTTATATTGTCATGCATATTGATGCATGACTTGAACCAAGAGAAAGGCGGTGCTTGGGTTGGCTAAAAAATTGTCGCTGGCAAGTAGTTGGTTATCGATAGGTGGTTCATTTTGTTAGACGGAGTGTCAAGTGTGTTTTTATTATTATATTAGCCTGACTATGTTTTTCCAAAGGCAAAACCGTTAACATTTTGGTGACTTATTACGAATCGATCTTAAGCAAATATGTTCTCTATTTTTTGAATGGTGAGCCCTTCTATGCCATATGGTTAGTTGATAAAGAGTATACAATTAACAGATTACGGTACATGTTTATTAATTTTTCGGTATACACATGTTTATAATGTAGTTTTTGGTTATTATGTTGAAGGTGTTAACGAATCGTGTTTATGCATAATTTCAAAGTATTTTGTGTTGTAGTACTATAATTATTCTTAGTTTTGGAAGCCAATGTAATCCTTTCAAAATTTAAAACTCAAATTATATTAAAACGCATAATCAAGGTTGAGTTGATATACATTTAGTAGTATTTTTGGAAGACGATATTTTTGAAAATGAGAACGGAATTAAAATACCAAAATACAAAAGCGCAGACAAATCGGCGATATTTACTAATAATGTTGTGTATAACTAATAAAGATATAGCACGCAGATAACAATTATACTCTCAAAGCATTTATGCTTTAGGTCAAGTTTTTTTTTATTAATTATGTGATATGGACATAAAAAATGATGCACATTTAGAATATAAATGGCATTAAAATAGACAATAAATGGTGTACAATTAACTCAAGTCAAATATTTGATATCAGCTTTTAAGCACAAAATTGAAAATGCGGAAAAAGGTTTTCTCATTCTCGTAGGTTGTTCTAGACATGTACTAAGTTGTGTGGTGCAATTTTGCTACATGTGCCACATTTTCTCTTTAGTTTGGTGCTTGCACTAATGCATTTTTCTTTTGGCTTTGTATTCGCTTTAATCCGGCTCCCGCTGCCCTTGTTACGTGTTTGTTGTGGTGGCACATCGAGATCTCCATTTGAGAAGTAGAGCACTGAAGTCTCAAATAGTGCATCAATGCCCCAAAAAATCGTATGTTGTTCATCTTGTTCGTGGCTAACTTGTTCTTATGTTCGGATAATAAGCATGCTAAGTCAGCTAATTTTTCCACTTTACCGTTTGCAAGTCGTATGCAATCGTGGAAGGTTGGCGCAATTTATTTAGTGTTGTTGCCGCTTTGACCACACGTTGAATTCGACAGTTGCCCGCTTATTGTTGATGAGTGTATGGATGATAGCTCATCCATCGACAGTACGATTTCCCCTGAATTTCATTGAGATCCTCAATACAATGAATATGTATTGACATAAAATACTGCAAAGCATTTCGAACATTTTGCGCTTACAAACCGCAAATCAAGTTTCTTCCTTGCAGATCAGACGTTGAAAATAGTACCAAATTGTCCTTTATTGAGTAGGAACAACTACTACTACCGACCAAGTTACCTTGTGCACTAACATTTGTAACACGCATTGCAATCTCTAAGCTTATTTTTTTAAAATAGCATGCATGTACAATGTTGATGCATTTTTTCAATGCCCAATGGTCTTGCACTCGGGAATAAGGGTGTCACTATCGTTGTTCGATTTGAGTACGGGCGTGTCATTGCAACTCCATTGCGCTGTCAAAGTGCATGAACTCGACCAAATTTACTTGTGGATTTGTGAAACCGCTAAACCAATTGTTCGTGGCTTTCAGACTGTGAATGTAGTCCGCATCAAACCCCCATGAGAACATCTCAAAATAAGTAGGGATCCAAATCTATCTAATTTCAAATATTTTAGTAAACCTACTGATGTTTTTCAGATCGAAATATGTCATCACTCGAATGCCATAATTTTTCAAACTCGGGTTCATTTTTTTCATCCCAAACCGCCTCGAGTTTAGATGACTTAAGAATTCACCATTCTTGCACAATGCATGTCCCACTTTGGTGCTAACCTTTTCCATTATGTGCCACATGCATAAGCGGTGTCTTGCGTCTTGAAAACTACTTCAAAGCGTTCTTCATCGTCGGATCCTGATCGGCCCCAATGTAGTATGGCTCCTTGCGCAAGGTTTCCAAAAATTTTCCGAATACCATACATAGGACTCCTCATCCTCCTTCAATAAAAATCCACAAGCAAACGTTACACAACGATGATGGTTGTTTACCAAGAGTGGAACGGTGCAAACACCATTTTGTACTGTGTATACAAAAGATTTGGCATACATTAGTGTCATAGTAAATATATACCATGTACTTTATGTATAAATACCAAAGTTATTATATTTGTGTTCTATAATCATTAATTTCAGATACATTATATCAATACCTTGAATAAGCCAAGAACTAATGGACATTATACAATACACAATTATAATCGTATTTTGTAAATAATCGTATTTATGTATTTACACCACAATAGTATTATTGTAACATTATTTATATATGTACACAAGAAGTCATCTATATATGCCACATTTATACCCCCAACTAACCTGTTCGTGTTGTAAGTGGCATCGAATGAAATAATGTCCCCGAACATTGCATAATTTCGCCTCAAATAGGGTTTGCCTGAGGAAAAGTCTCGTTAGTTGGTCTTGTTCGTGGAAATCATAACTAAAGGCCATTCCCGACATTTCCTTTTTTCAAGAATCATGATTATCAATCGTGTGTCCGCCCAGATGTATGCCTTCAAATTTCTCTGAAATTCTTGAAATCAATTGGTAACGACTTTGTTGTGAAAATCCACCAACCATTCGCTCAATAGGTGGTGTGTTTCGAACCGCCAATGTTGGCCTTTTGAACAATTGATAATGAATCGTTTCATCCAAAATTTAAATTTCGATTCACCTTAAGAAAATGTCTATAAGATTCTCAATTGAAGGAATGTGCCTGGCGCTTCTTCAAAATTTTTTATAATGTATGCACCGCTCATCGTGGTATTCTAGTATGCGCTTGGCGTGCACCCACAATGGTTTGATACTCCGATTCGTTGTTTTGTGTGTGAACCGCTTCCTTCGACATCGCCTACGCATTTATGTTTGTTTATAGCCCTCTCTCATACAAACAATGTATTGCGAATGGATTTCTTTGTTCTTAAATTTCCTTGACGTGCTTATTCGTATGTCAAAGCATTATTAGTTTTACCATATTCCCATAAACTCCACTCCCTTCTACAAATTGACAAAGTGCATGCCCACTGCGTGGTGTTTTATCTTGTTCTACTTAGGGTATCCAATATTTGGTCGAGGGGATATTACTGTGCACTCTCGTGAGATTTTTAACATTGGATGCCTTCATCACTAGTATCTCAAAGTTGTACACCAAATAAATCGAATGTATATTTTCAAAGTATACAATATTTTAAACATTAGCATACGATATTCTAAATTAAACATCTAACGTCCATTATTGCAGTTTATTTATCACCAAATTTTGGTCAAGTGTATACCAAATTATGACTTTTGTGGTATCAGAATGGAATTATTTGTACACCATATTTTTATGTTAACAAACACCAAAGTGTACATATATATACCAAAATATGCTTCTAATGTACAATTTTATCAATATGTTTATACTAAGCTAAGTATCAATGTTTAGTCTCAAATAAACATCCAAACACATCATATTCCATGTTAAATTACCACGAAAATATACATATATATATATATATATATATATATATATATATACACACGAAAATCCCTTCCTTAGCCCGCGATATTATAAACATGGGTACATGGCATTATGCGTAAAATGCTCACTATCATCCGTGCATTCCACCACAACATATTGAAAGATTATATGTGCACAATAGTATACATATGCATACACCAACATCACATTTCGCATCGTAGAATCCTTTTCATTTTTATACACCAAAAATAAGCTATTCTGATGTCATTTTTTCTAATATAACGTGGGATAAGATGAACAAAGAAAATACGCGATTTTTATTGAAACACACACCCAGGAAAAACGGCCTGAAACCCGACTTTCATCGAGGATTGTCCACCAACAACACCGTTTTGTTGTGATTCGGTGTACTTTCAGCGCGTCGAACACCTTTTTTCTTTGTTTAAAAATGGCGGATATGATGTTTTTCTATTTAATTTGTGCAGATTCTCTTTTTCCTAACATTTTTCTGTGATTGTAGAGGGGAAGAAGAAGAGATTACATTATTTTGCTCCTAATTCAATGTTTCATATGAAAGATGATAATCAATATATCCACTTGATTAGGTAAATAATTATGGTATTTTTACCGATTTTGTAGTTACCAATATGTCCTTTTTGACATATAAAATAAATGTAAATAAGCAGTATTTGCCTAACTGCATATCGACGACAGACGGATGGAGGGATCATTCACACCGCTATTACAAGAAGAGATTACATATACGAGATTCATCCCTATATATATATATATATTGTGGCTATAGCGTCCGTGGTCCCTA